>JADLZL010005183.1:0-220034 GCA_015844335.1 Chrysopogon serrulatus
ATATGTCAATGGAAGAAGGAAAAACTGCACATCACATCATCTATGTATCAGCGGAACGTGTGTGCTACACTAGTGCAAATTAAAAATTCTACCGAGTTCAACGAATAGTCAGAGATCATAGATCATTGCCACTAAGGCACACAGAGAAGAGTTGGAGCACGATGTTGTTTACTTACACATCTATATGTTAATGAAAGAAAGAAAAACTGCACAGCACACCACCTCTGTATAGGGAAATGGGTATGTTAGAGCACACCGTGTGCCTTGTAAAATTTTGAAGTTTGTTTGGCATGATTTGTGCATTGTGTGGAGGATGCTCGATTACTTGGTACCACTAATAAAATACTGCCACCAGTCAAAACACATGGAAATTTTCTGACATTTAGTAGGTTGTGATTAGGTTTAGTAGGGAGGTAGGGGCGTGGTGGGGCGACCGAGCACCATGCCCGAACCGAGAGCCAAGCAGTTGTCTGGTGCCTCAACCCTCAGCTGCTCCACCATCGTGTCCCGTGGAGTCGCGGCCATCGGCCACCTCAGCCCGCTGTTTCGTAGATCATATCAAGCAAGAGCGGCGTTGACGGTAGATAACTACCACTTCAAACCGTCAACCATTTATCAAAAAGGACATAAAAGCAATCACCAACCTAGGTTTAGGGGTTTAACTGACATAATTACATAATTTTAGTGAATTTGTGTTTTCGCGGATTTACCAAGGAAAAAGAGCAAGAGGACCCAAAATGTCGAAAGAAACGTGAACCATTTGGCTTACCCTTCTCAAAGTACGCGCTGTGTGATGTTTTCATCATAAATACATATATTTATCAATTTCTCTAGCCATCGCTCCTCCATGTAGAAAATATAAACTTGACAAATGGGTTACTTCTGGTAAAATGCTATGATGGTATTTTGTCTGGGCGTTTGCGGATACCTTCATTCTCTATCAAAACTTAAGTTGCATATTTAATACCATGCACTTTTGGCTTCACTGCTGGGATGACAATCTAGTATTTATGATGACGTTAGAAGTGTCCTCCTGCCCTCATGACCGGCTAAATTGGTCTTTCGTACAATTTGCCCTCATGATTGGCTAAATTGGTCTTCATACAATTTATATGTCCATCCCTTCTTAGCTTTTTGTATTTTGTAACATATCATGTTAGAAAAACTTTTAATTTAATTTTTTAAAATATGAGGTAAATTTAATGTTGCTTATCCAATTTTTCACCACAAATTTGTGTGGTTGTAGCTTTTTTTTATAACTAGCAAAACATGCCGTGCGTTGCAACGGAACAAAATAAATTTTATTTATAGAGTATTAACATTAAATGGGTCAACCGTTCAATAGTATTCATTATTTAAAGGACTAAAAACAGCAAATTAGAAATAGGATACAAACAAAAAAATCTGAAACATACATCCCAAATAAAAATAAAAACAGAGACAATGGAGAATGTGTGGCAGAACAAAGTGTTGAACAATGTAGGGGGAAAAACACAAAATACAAACTGCAAGATACTATTCGGATAGGTGACCTATTGAAAAATCAATATCATATAGTAGGCTGGGATATCGATTCTTCACCATGACTGGCCACTTCTCTCGCACGTCGAAACCAATGCGATGGGAGCATATGGACAACAGTCTGGTCCAGCCCATCTTATGGCTGGCCGACGGTGGAGGGTTGCCCTTGATGATGACACAGATGCTGAGGGTGTGGAACGCGTGGGACACCATGCATGCACATTGGCAGGAGCGCGTCCGATGCAGTGCATAGGCATACGACCAAGAAACCAATCGGGATCTAGAGCCTGGGGACGACTTTTGGACCAACAATTTGTCGTGAAAGACCACTGGTTTCGACATGTTTTTGTGTGGCATGGGCTTCAGCTTGGTTGTCGCTGGCACAACGTAGCCTTGCATAGCCTCTTGAATGGTAATTCGTCTTCCTATCACCGAGGCTAACCTTGGGTCTTGGGTGTGACGTCATTGCTGAACGCCATTCAAAGCGTGTCTAGCTTCTGCTCATTGACCAGGTCGGGCGTGCGCACCAGCCCCATCGCATGGCTTCGCTATACGATGACCTCCGTGGCGACAATGATGTTTGTGCCGATGTACTCCTCGAGGAACGCCTCCATCATGATCCACAGGTTTGCGGTGAGCATACACCGGCAGCTACATGCCGAGAACACATGCCACGACTCTAGGTGCATGTCCGCACAGTAGAACCCGAGAGGCACCGCCTGCATCACAGCCCACAATGTCTGCTTGGCCGTCGCCATTGACACAAAGTTGAGTACCTGTATGCTGTTGATGACTAATATTTGATATCATAGAAGATATTCGGGTCTAACAATTTTGTTAGAAAGTTTATTTGGCCAAGGATGTCAAACTACTGATGTGCTCAATTAAGTGTACAAAAAGTCTTCATGGGCATATACAGATGCACCGATATTTCTCGCAAAGGGCGGACATGTTCGTGGTTTTTGTTTGAGATTGCGAGCGTTTGTATGAATTTTGTATATAGGGTCTCTCTAGGCAATATCTTGCCCGATGTTCACAGAAATCTATCGGACACGACAACAAAGGGTCTAGGAACAACACTTGCGTCAAGTCAACCGGTCACGTGAAGCAAAAAAAAGGAAATCAAAGAGTTTGCATGCATCCAATTTAGTAGAGAAAGATAGATTCCGAAGAGGATTAAATATCCAAAATATATATATACATGTCGTGGCGATTAAGAGTCCTAAAAGGAGTTGCATACTGTGTCATGATTAAGAGAGATTCCTAAAAGGAGTGTTTTCCGAGTCCTAAAAAGGAGTAAAATTGGCACCATAGAAATTGTTTATTTGGTATATACACGCACACGTGATCTGTACAAAGCTTTCACGTAATTGATTGAGTAGAACAGAGTATTTTCTGGTTTAAAAAAGGATAACACGTTTTCTGTTTGGACTTTGGATTTTTTTACTGAACGGGTTTAGAAATATTTTGTACAGATTGGAGTTTGAGACCCAACCGTAGAGAAGACCGGCCGCCCTCTATATATGTGAGAAGTTAGCTAGGGAGAGGTGCACAAAATATATAGATAGACGAAAAAAAAAAATGGATGGGAAAAAAAGATGGGCTGAAATTTTGCCTCTTTATTATTAGGAATAACTGACATAGTTTTAATTTTTCCTGATCAGAAAAAAAAATACATAAAAAAAAGAAAGGAGGCAGAAAAACAAGAAAACAGGCCTGCCTGAGCAAGGTCGATTCAGGCTAGTACGGCCCAGCTGAAAACTAGCCGCAGGCCTGGATGCTTCTCCACGGCCCGACGCTTCTCTCCTGCTGCGTCCTGCTCCAGGACCCACACGCCTCCCCGAACTCCGCCATCAATCAAAAAATCAAAAACTTCTCCAAAACCCCACTCCGCAATGAGACCCGCAGCCGCAGCAGCCACCGCTACCGCCGCCGCGCTCCGTTTCCGGGCCGCCTCTGCCTCCCTCTCGCCGCCTCTCGCCGCCCTTCTCCCTCACCGTAGAGCCCCCCCTCCTCCTTCCTCCGGTGCGCCGCATCTGCTCCCCTGCGCCTCCCCACGCCTCCGCCGCCCCCGATTCCCAGGCCCCGCCGCGGTTGCCCTCTCCCGTCATGGACGCGCAGTTCGAGCTCTTCCGCACGCAGCTCGACGAGTCTTCCACCCTCCGCGACCGCATCCGCGCCGTCGTCGCCGAGATCGAGTCCGCCTCCCGCGTCGCCACCGCCGCTCTCCTCCTCGTCCACCAGCCTGTCCCCCTCGCAGGTTCCAGTCCCCTTCTCCCCCATTTCACTTCTTCTAGGTTTTGCCACGCCGTTGCGCCTAATCTCGTTGCTTACTCTGGAGCTGTTTACCCTCTTTCTCTTGCCACGCAGATGTGCTCGTGAAGGCCAAGGCGCAGGTGGAGGTGATCAAGGGGCTGTACGCTCAGCTGGCGGAGGTCCTGAAGGAGTGCCCTGGTCAGTACTACAGGTGAGTTGTTTCACTTTCACCCATATTGGCGCATCTGTTTCTAGGTTGTTAGCAATCGGGTTGTGGAAAGAAACGTGTCATGTCTCATTTGTTTGGAGTGTTGTCGCTTAGGTACCATGGTGATTGGAGGACTGAGACACAGATGGTAGTGTCGATGCTTGCGTTCATGCACTGGCTGGAGACTGCCAGCCTACTCATGCATGCTGAAGCCCAGGAGAAGCTAGGCTGTATGTCAGGGCTTTTTCCTTTGTTGCAGTAGTTGCATTGTGGTAATTGGTAATTTAGTATTAGTATAGCGTCTCACATCTAAGTTTGTCTTTTTATCCTGGTTTTTTGCAGTGTGCTCTGGGGAGTTTGGCCTTGATGTTGAGGACTACCTGACAGGTTAGTAGTGTCTCTGTAATATACTACTTCACTGAGCTTTTATACTTCATAAAAAAATAATGCTAGCCAGTCTCGAGTGTTTTGCACAAGAACTGTACATGGAAAATTTTTCTTATCAATCTCCATTGGATTCAAAGCTTCTGAAATCCTGATGCATCTAGGAATGTTTACCTTGTTACTGGCATCAATTACTTGTTCATTGAAATGTGGGAACTATTACAGTATTGTCAAGCAACTCTGAACTCATTTTGTTTCTAGATTTATGACACCTACATCTTGTAAAATTTTGTTTGCAAAGTATGTTGTGTACTTACATGAGGACTTGCTTGTTTTGCAGGGCTGTGCTTCATGTCCAATGAATTTGTAAGTTCATGAACTAATTAAAGAAAGCAGTAGTTCTCGTGATTTTATTTTGTTAAAATAGCTCCTTTTCAGTTATGCTTGTGATTGCTTGAAACAACAGAAAAACTTCAATGAGCCCAAGTGTTAAACATATCACTATTACAAAGAGGAACTGAGAAAAATCTGAGGACTAGAACCAATTATGCTACAAGCCATTAATTAGATGCCATCAGTTGGAACTCTGGAAATTATTTATATGTACCTGTGGAGATTTTATGTAGCAAGATAAGTTCAAAGGATTAATTTACATATGAATTCCACCTATGGTATTCAGAAGTAATCATTTTAAATTAAAAATATCAATTGTGCAGTAGAATTACAAAGGCATCAGGTAGGACTAAAACTACTCTCTGGTTTTGTTGCATGATTGCCTTTTTACGTTTACTTGTAGTTTCTTCATGCCAGTTGCCATACAATTTATAGAATTGAATCTGGCACACAATGATTTTTTAATTCTTTTATCTTGCCTATGAAACTCATTATTATGTTCCATTCTAGTTGTAGAGAGTTTGGAGTTGTGATAATTTTGTGTTTGTATTAGGTAATGGTCTGTGCATTGCTACGGGCATACAAAACTCAAAATAAATTATTTATTCGAAAAGATTATCATACTAAGGCCATTTTATTTGCTTGTGCAATAAATAATCTGACCGTTTTTGTTTTCTTGGTAGTAAAACCTGATAAATCAAATACTTAAATTCATTATAAATAAAATACAGAAGCTTTGGTGACCTTTCAATTTGATTCTGTTCAATAAGTTTCATGAGCCGAGACACATGTATCCTGATATTTCTAAGCAAATCAATTGATGAACTTTGGCGTGACTTGTGCAGAAGTAATACTCTTTTACAGTCTCTGAAATGAAATCACTCAAATGCTGCCACATCTAGCTAATGACCTATGCGTAGCATAAAATTTGTCTCATCTTTTATGCTACAATAGATACAAGTTTGAAAGAGAGACAATGTAGAATGGCTATAATAATAAATACAAATTTGACCAATGTTGTGTAATCCCTCAAAACTGAATCGATGGCATTTGATAAAGTCATCATCTTGTTATTGTGATTAGTAACTCCTTGGGACTATACACCCATTTTGTTGAATTTCTGCAACTTCAGTCAATGCAGAGATCATCTGCAAGAAAAGAGAAGCAACATTACTATTTAGGACATGTTTGGTTCCCAGAAATTGAGAGGAATTGGATAAGTAATCTAATAATCAAATGGGAAATACTTTCTAGATATTGGTTTCAATTCATGGGATCCAAGCAGGCCCTTAATTTTTTTTCCCCTCTTGGCATCAATCAAAGTCCCAAACCTTCACGGTCTGTCATCGGAGGACTTAAGTAGGTTCTACCACAGCTATTTGTCATCATCTTTCAGATTTTCAGCACACAATGAACATGGTGTACGAACTAATGAAATAGCATTAGACAACCATCACTTTAAACTGCGAACTGATTCTCTACGAGCACTTTTATTTGTCGGAGTTAATTTATTTTCTTGAGATAAAGAGATCAAAATTGATTAGTGGATGCTAAACACTAGTTGATTCTTGAAGTTTCTAGCAAAGTTAAGAGTTTGAAAAAAATGCAAGTCAAAAACAAATTGAGTTTTGCTTTTGCAAGAGAAAGGAAGTAGTAGTAAAGTTGAAATTGACTATTAGCTAGCGATTAGTTGTAAAAATGAGTATTCTAGCTAATGCTTAGCTAAGTATGAGTTGTATTGTGTAAGTGGTAAAGTTTGATTTGACAACTTGTATGACGGTTTGCAAAGTCTATATAAGGACTTGCATACCTCCTTTGTAAGCTAAGCTAGTCCATTAGATTGGAAAAGGATTGCTAGCTTCAGATTAGCCTCGAGCTGTATGTATTGTATGTGTGAGAGAAAATAACAAAGAATTGTGATCCAATTCGCCATGTGAGTTTGTGTGAGGATACTGGTGAGCAATCACTCACCTGTGGTAAAGATCAAGGGCTAACTATTGACTTTGAGATTTGCTCATATTATGGACTTAATTTTGTTTGAGTATGCAAGGAATGTAACCCCTAACCCTAAATATTTGGTTTGCTGTTTAACAAACTCACAGAATGCTTGGTTACATTTCCTTGTAATTTACAAGGACAGTATGAACATAATCCTAGGGTTTAGTTGAATTAAGAGATGTTGCTGCTACAGTCATTGATAACCATTACGAGTATAATTGTGTGCCATATATCGAGTGATTTGCCTGGGAACAAATATGGTCAAAGTTGAAACTTCTCTAAGAAGCCAACTTATTTGTGGTGTTTTCCTGTAGATCCATATGCAATTTTAACAGTTTTGCTTATAAGCTGGGCCAATGTCCCCATGTTCATCATCAAGTAGCAGTTGTAGGTGTTGTAAATTGGGGCATGTAATCAACTAGAATAATTTTATATCGGAATGTTTCTATTATCCTTGTCCTTTTGGTTTTCATATTTGCTCAAGACAATAACTTATGCTGATTTCTTAAAGGATAATCCTGCAATAAATGCGAAACTGCATAACCTATGTGCCTAACTATCGTGTCATACAATCCCTTTGGTGAATTGTGTAGCAGAAAGGGAGCATTTACACTATGTTATAATTATAGACACTGTTTTGGGGTTTCACAAGATTTTCAGGATAGTTTTCTTTTCTTGTGACTGCAAGGAATGAAGTAACAGATAGCTCTTGTTAGTTTCACAAGATTTTAAGCATATGATGTGAAACGAAATAATGATGATTTGGAAAGAAAAAAAACAAACTCATATTGATCACAAGGGAAGTAAGAAAGGTTACTTTCATATTATGTGTTGTGAGCTACTGAATTACATTCGTGTTAATGATTAAAATCTGCACTCCTATGGTTTAGAAGATTGTCTAGTCTTGCTGATTATGTTTTTGCTGCTGAAAAGTATGAATGTGTGAAGTTAGACCATAGATTCAGGACTCAGGGTTGAAGGCATGTTCCACAACCTTGGAACACTGTCCCAATTTGAGGGTCCAGGACGAACTGGGTTGCTGCCCCGAGTTTGCCTGGGTTGCTGCTAAGCACGGTCAAGTTTGCCTGGGTTGCTGCTAAATACGGTCATAACTTGATTGAATTTACTGCACTGAGGAATAGGGAGCAAGAGGGTAGATTATGGAAATTGCCATACCTGAGATGAGGGAGACAGTTTGTATCGAAGTGGACTTGCTGGCCACCTGGGACCCCAATCTGCAGTTGTGTCGAAGTGGATGTGCTATGTGTGTGTTTGGTTACCTGTGCAACCTTTATCCAGGCTTCAGCAGACCAAAAACGAGATGTATGATTTCCTGGTTTTGGACCTTAGCCTGGCTCTCCCTAGCCACTGACCCGCTCGGGGCCTGGCTTAGCGGAAACGCGGATGGCAGGCGTTTCCAGCTAGCCAGGCTTGGCTAGCACGCAGGGAGGCCAAAGTTGGTGGGCCCAGATGTTTGGCTCACCTCCTGCTTCTTCCTCTTCGGTCTCATCTGCCTCCGCCTCACCCTCGCTGGCTGCCGCGATCCCCGCAGCTGCGACGCCAACAGCCGTGCATCCACCTCGCTCCTCTTGCCTCTGCAAGGGCTCCGTCGACAGCCGGCCACTGTGTCCGCGTCGCACCGTCACGAGCGCTTCGCCGCATGCGACCACGCACAGACTGCAGTCCTCGCTCGGTCGTGTTTGCCTCTGCCGACTGCCCTTCATCTCGCCCGCACTTGCTTCGTCTTCCCAGGGGCTCGGGCTACCACGACGGCGACGGTGGCGGGATGAACAAGGCCACCATCATCTCGCTACCAAGTAGGTGGCCCTGCCCACGATTGCGTCATCTACATCGTTGAGGTCGCTGTGCGGGTGCTGTCTCCCTTGGTTCGCCCCCCCTGCTCAATTTGACAGCGAGAAACTAGTGTAGATGGGCAAGTGGAGTGGTGGACTGATGTAGGTGCTATCATCCATGGCTTCTGTGTGTGTGTGCAGGGCTGCTACAGCCCCTCCCATGGCGTTCGTGCAGTGGTGCCGTCGGAGTGTCAGTGCCCACAAACCTGTTCTACAAAATGCTTGAACCAGAGAAGATGGAGGTAAGTTCACTGGATTGCAAAGATGAGGTAGATGCACCACATAAGTCTGGCAACCAAACAAGGTATAACCAATCCAGGCTTACCTATAGCAGAGCAACCAAACAAGTGGCACTTGCATCGGTTAAACCTGGCTAGAGGTAGCCTGGTTTGTTTTGCTAGCCAGGTTTGGTTGGGGAAGAGAACCAAACACACCCTATGTCCCTATATTCTTACTGACCCAGTTGACCCCTGGACCTGGCTGTCTTGGGTTTTTGACCTAGACTAATGGTGTCAGTCCCCCCCCCCCCCCCAACACACACACACACACTCTCACGCACATGTGTGTGCGTGCACGCGCGAGTTTGATACCTTTAAATCACTGGCGGACCCAGGGTCCGGCGACCCTGGGCGCCTGCCTGGGCTCCGTCGCTGACGCACGCAAAAGAACCTGTTGTTTCACGTTCTCCTGATGGCTTAGAAGCATACAATCCCATTAGTTTCTTAAGTTCTGCCCGGGCTTAAATCTAGCGCTGGGTCCGCTTATGCTTTAAATCTTGAGCACAATTTCAAACTTATTATTAATAGTTATAGAGCACACAGCTCTTCCTTTGACATGGTTACTCACTCACTCTAGACACCTGTGACCTCGACCCCTGACCAGGATGACTCTGATTTCTTGTGATCGAGTTTGATACCTTTAAATCTTGAGCATAACTTCAAACTTATTATTAATTGTAATAGAGCACATAACTCTTCCTTTGACATGGAAGTGTATTGTCATAAATGAATATATTTGATTAAATGTCGTGACAAACATTGCAAGCTTGCCCAATGGTTGACACTTTCACATTTCGGCATCAGTTAGGGAAAAAAAATTATGCTTAGAGGAAATAGTTCCTTCAAAGAACTTAAATGCTTTGATGACAAGCTTCCTTTTACCGCCCCTTCCTATTATGATTGGACTGGTTATACATTCTCTGAGGTTTGATTTCTTTTGGCATCAACTGACATGCTCCCTCAATTTTGTTCAGTTTGTTCACTCAAGCTGATTCTTCCATTTCATAATTTATTTTATTTTGTTGCATTTCCTCCAAAAAATTGAATAAATGCATGATTGCATACGCTAACTTTACTTTAAATACTAAATCAATTGTGCTATTAATATGATAGTAAAATTATACAGAATTGGATAAAAAATAAGTGGGTTGAGGGTTGAGGGATCATGGTCACCATGTACTGATCATTGAGATGAATTTAAGATCTTTGTGTGAGCTCAGGACCAATTCATTTTATTCTTTTCCATTGTTGTCTAGTATGTTCAACCCATTTTGTTTACACGGTTAAATGAACAAAACATCCTAGTTGCTTCACCACATCAAGGGAAGCAAATAGATGATTGAATCATATTGCACATCTTCCTTCCATAGTTCCTTAATACCTACACTTCAAAAATTGGAACCTGGACTTGTCATCGAACTTGTGTACTTTAGGTGAAGGCAAATTTGTCAATCATGGTTATCATCAAACTTTACATGACACCACCTGCATTTCATATTGGATAGAGACATCGTGTGGTTATTGCATGGATTGATGTGTAGAAAAAGTTGTAATTCTTACGAACAATGAACTAGAATTAATGGCTGTGATGATTGTTTTGCAGCCTAGATTTGTAGTAAATCGTGTCACTGCTGGCGACTACGACTGTCCTAAGAGGGTTTTGGGCTTCTTGACTGATCTTCATGCTTCATTTAGGATGCTGAACCTACGCAATGACTTCTTGCGTAAGAAATTTGATGGTGAGTTTATCTGTCATCTACGTCTTTAAGCTTTCAACTGAAAACATGGCTATCCTCATGGCTGTTACGCCGTCATGGTATGTAATATGGCCTGTTCTCAGGGATGAAGTATGATTTGAGGAGGGTGGAAGAGGTCTACTATGATGTGAAGATCCGAGGACTTGTGCCTGCAGAGTCAAAACAAGATAGTTAGACGTAGAATCCTTGGTAATGTTAACATTTTCTGTGGTGGTTTGGCTTTTGCCATGCACAATGTGTTCATCTGACTAAAGTGCGAAAAATTTCTGTTGGAGCGTATCTGATATGGACTAAGCTGGTGTTTTGGGAACACTCGAATGACCTTGCCCATTCCTTTTGCTGTGGCCACTCATGTTCATGAATTTGACTAATTGTGATTTACATGTTTGGATTTTCATTGGGATTTGTAGATACATCTGGACAAATCCAGAACGGACTTATAATTTAGAACAGGGGGAGTAGAATGGGTTGAGTGTTTGCAAACCTAGACAGGATAGTGTTGACCAAAGGATGGTACCGATGAAAGGAAAACCGGTGTACAAAGTCCTTGAGCCTGACTTGGAAGGAGAAGCTGTTACAAGTTTTATGGGCGTATTGCCCATGCCCATACACAGCCTTGCATTCCATCCTGTCCACCAGCAAAATTTATATCTCCTTGCCTCCTGGTGACTCCGCATGCAGAGCATCCAATGCGGGCAGCATGCTATGCATCCGCTCTCCCAGACCTTAACATCCAATGATGGAACCTAAGATCCATAATTCATCCGAATATTTTTTATCACACCGGTCAAAACCGAATTTCATTACCAAAGCAGTGAAATCACAAAGTTTAGTAGCTTAACAACGGACCACAAACATAGAAAAAAAAAATGCACCCATGCAACTGATAACCGAGGGAACAATTGCATGAACCGACACTATTGCCACTACCGGATGCGAAAAGCGAACCGACTGTCCAAATTACCCCTGTTAATTGATCACAGCTTACCGAACTAACTGACACACATCTTTAGCTTGCGGCTCCGGGTCCTTGTTATGGAAGAAGTGCCGTCGTCTTCACCACTTCGGCTCCAGATTACCTCATATCCTCCTTTAGCAAACCTGCGCAATAAGTAAGAAAGGAATGCATCATACAAACAATCTCAGTAAGAGATTTCACTCTCTTGTTGTCAAAACACACAGTGTTTCTGGTCTTCTAAACTGCCCAGCAAACAACTGCTAGCCCCACAGCGTGCAACCTGTTTACCTTGGGGAAAAAGTGACTAACCTAAGTCTATTATTGCTCAAAATTTACTGGCCCCTGCAGTCAGACTCAAAGGAATACGCCAACAAACTCCAAATATATTTTGCAGTCATACACTAAAAAAACATGCTGTACACTTTCTTTTTGTGTGCATAAGGCACAGGAGTCATTGCCTTTCCATTTATGCTTACTCATGTTATCTTAAGTAAGAAAAGCATTCTGGAAACCAGCCACATAAAGACTTTGAACTTTAGAGGAATTTTAGATTTCCAAACTTTTCTCATTCCTGCAAAGATGATTGTAAGCCAATTTCAAAGAGAAAGAACCAGACTTCTCCCACTCCCAACTAACTCTATCCTTCTGATCATCTGTATTAAATCTATACACAATATCTTGAAGCCTTCTTAACTGTTTTGCAAATTCTAGTGTGACCATATATAAATTAAGTTTATATGCGTTGAGTATGCTTTGCATAGTTAATTAATGGTTAATTTATATGTCGAGCATCTCCAATAGTTTGCCATCCGACTTTTCTGTTCTTAATTTTTTTTTGGCAAAATAAGAAAAACTCCTGTTCAATAGTTTGGCATCATCCTTCCCCATCTTTCCTAACTTAGCACAAATCTCTTCCAAGCGCACATATATGCATGTGGGTCAGGCGCACGCATGTTGGTATTTATTAACGCAAATAGATAAATTCGCAAGCGCACGGATACAGCTGTAGCTTTCATCCGGGGTATTCCTAGGTATCGATTCCACGGGGAACGAGAAGTGAACTAGAAAGGATCAAGGCCCATCCAAAGAATAACTATTTTTGGTGGGTAGAAAGGGGTTTTTTAAAGTTCTTCCAAGACAAGCTAGATGACCAAGGTTCAGGCTTACTAAACTTCACTTACTTCGGAGCAGCGGTTCCTTTCTGACTCTCGAAAAGACTGAGAAGTGGTAGTCGAGGTCAGGCCGCCAAAAGCTCTACGGAAACACCAACCCGAACATGGTGGAATACAAAGGCCTAGTCAGAGTTGTCACCTCTAGGGCTACCACAACTACCTGTGGGGTTGGGCGCAAACTCAGGTAAACTCTAGTTTAGACACCACGCCTATGCTAGCGATTACTACTCTAATCCGGTACCTGGACTAGAGTATTTGGTCGAACGAAGTTCCCATAAGCATAGTAAAATAAGAACTGAATTTAATTAAATAGAAAGCTTGGAATTACCGAAAGAAGAACCTGGATAGAACTCAAGATAGAGCCAGCTCCATGGAGGTACAAGAGTCGAGGAAAAGCCGACACCTCTGGCCCTCCTACTCTTCTTCTCGGGATACCGGGTACAAGATGAAGAGGAAGCCGACAGCTCCGGATTCCTCCTCTACTCTCTTCCCTCTTTTCTATACTACAACTAGGTGAGAACCACCTAGAGGGACACTACTACTAAGAATATGAAGAATGGAGCTCAAGTGTAGAGGTGTGTAGGTGGGAGCCTCTCCTCTTCTTATATAGTGAAGGTAAGGTCGGTTTCTGAGAGAATATGCTGCATGCCCACATGCCACCGCCATCAGGGAGCCACCATGAGATGCTACGTGGAAGGGGAGGTCGGTTGGCACAGCTGGAGGTGCGGCCGCACTAGGGTGCGCCCGCACCTGGGTGGCACCTCCCCCACCACCTTCACATGGTCGATTGTGGAGTGGGCCTAGGCCATGTCTACGTCGGTGGTTGGCCCAGATTGATCAGATAAGTGGGCTTCTCTCCTCATTTCCTTTTTACGCTTTGTCAGAAAGCGTATTTTAATTGTATTTTGTATTGTATCCCTGTATATGTCCTATAAAACAAGTAAACACCAAAACTTGTGGAAGTTATTAGTATAAACCCTATTTTCTATATTTTGATATTTGTTTGTATGATTTATATGTAAAGGTTGGCGGTTAAAATTGGACAATAAGGACCGCCAACAGCGCATCTGCACTTCTTCCCATGAGAAGAGGTAGTGGAAGGGCAAAAACATAATTTTATTTCACTCTTAGGGTTCGTGATGCAAGTTTGCCAGAGAGACAAGTTTCTAGATCTAGGATCGATTAGTTAGTTAAAAGTATAGTGCCCTTGCTGGAAAAGTCTTTTTCTTTTATCTTTTTCATGAATCAAGGCATATATGGGTTTTACTAAGTGAAATTTCCCCAACTCTTGGAGATGAGATCTTTTTTCCTTCTCATATTATTTTGCTACTTAGCAAACAATATGATTTAGGAAACAAAAAAAATCAAACTGTCGGAGATGCTCTTGGCATTAAAATTGTTGGATCATGTAATACCTAATTTTAAAGACAAAATCAAGCTTACCATATGTGTGTCTAGAAAGTCCATACATATAACAACAGAACTAGAGAGTATAAAAAATAGTGTCATATAGCGGAAACATACTTATTATATTTAACACTTATATCGAGTAGCATGGAACGGTAGCTAAACTTTTCTTCAGCTCTATCTTCACAGAGACGGTTGACTGGGGATACACACGCCTAAGAGCAACTCCAACAGTTTGCTAAAACTCACTTGGCAAATTTATAGTTTTGCCAAGTCTCAAAACCAAATGCCAAGTGCAAAAAGAGGCCTTCTCCAACAGTTTGCTATTTGGGCTTGGCAAAAGAATTTGCCAAAATCACAAAATTGAGCCTCCAACAAGTTGGCAAATTAGGATACACGTGATGCCAAGCGATGGAGGACTTGGCATATTTGGCAAGTGAAGGGGGAATTTTGCCAAGCTCACAAAAATAGCAAGTAGTTTTGCCAACTTGTTGGAGGCTGTTTTTTGTGGTTTTGGCAAAAATTTTAGGATGCCAAGTGCTTTTAGCAAACTATTGAGTTGCTCTAACACTTCTCATAAAATAGACTAGTTCCACCATCTAGTACCCATCTAAAATTTTACCGAAGTATTTGAAAAGTAAAGCAAGTGTAAGTACATGTCGTACTTATCAATTATAACATGGGATTCATGAGGCTCAACAGGCTAATATTGGTTTACTACATATAGCTTTTAAATGATTAATCTTTATGGCATTATTAGCAATAAGGTAGTAGCATTTCTTATAACCACATGATCAGGTGAACAAGAATAAAGAATAATACATAACAACACAATTAAACATCATACAACAATGATCAACTATTCCATAAGAATCCCCAAGGCCATCATATCCATTGGTACGACTAGTATACCAGTTTATTAAAATCTGCGTAGAGGCATACACTTTCACTGTGAGTCATGATCTCCAAATGTATAGGGTTAGCTAGACCCGATACACCGAAAACTATATAAGGCTACTTTAGGATTCGTCTAACAAGTTAGGGCCATTATATTCACTCGGCAAGCAGGTATAGGAACCCTCTTTTCAGATGATGCAATTTCTTCTTGGCTACACACATCAGACTAGAAGTTGTCCTATACCTGAATCATCAAGCCATTCTTTCATAATTTAAAGTAACCGCTAACAAGCTAGAAAAGACCTCTAAAGTAACTAGAGCTAGAGCCATGTGGCCCTCATAGCTATACGATAAATCCCGGTGATCACTTACAGGTAAGTCCTTATGGAGAGAAATTAGAGTAAAAAAATAACCCCATGCTCTAGACCTCTATAAACAGTAATAAAATCATCTTTTAATGTTGTTGCATATTTCATTATTTATATTACATGATCATGGTTATATATATATATCTAGCACTAGTAAGTACTACCTATATGCATATATCTTAAGGTCATCAAGGTGTATGATAATCAACACTAAGTCATCCGTAATAGGGAATCAAAGACACATGCACTATACTTGTCTTATTCTTGTTCAAACTTCCTCGTACCTTTTTTTTGTCGTCACCTTCTGATCTTGAGCACTCATAAACAGTCCTCATTCTACTCGTAGTAAACACCAACATACATAATAACAAATAAGCTATAATTAGAATAATACACCAAAAAATATAAAAATAAGTTGAAAATCTTATAAAAATATTCTACATGTTACTACGATCATGGAAACATAAATTGCACGAAAATCAAATTTAAAAACGATTAAAATATGATTTACCGAGGATTTCCTATATGAAAAATATATAATTAAATGAGATCACGAAAACAAATATTCTCAACCTACTAAACAATAGTACCGTTGCGTAGAGGACAACATAACAAATCTAATGCAATTTGAACAAATCAATTTGGAGTTAAAACGATCATTTTGAGCATTAAAAAGAGAGAGCAACGCACGCAGGGAACGCTCTTTATAGAACAAGGTCATGTGGGGGCTCCGAAATCGCAAGGAGCCGGGGCTTTAGTGCGACCTGAGCATTGGCCGAGTCGGGCTCGATCGTCACCAAAGGAAAGAAGGAGAAGACGACACTATTTCATGGGTCCCACGTGTCAGCCAAACAGAGGGAGAGGAGAGGCGCTCCCGCTGCTGCATGCGCGCTGCTGCCGATGCTGGGCTGCACTCCTTGGCTCTGTCCAAGAGCAAGAAAGAGAGGGATGCTGGGCCGCGTCAACAAGCCAGCAGCAGGCCTGGCCGGACTGGCAGATGCACCGCAAGGAAGGAAGGAGCGGCCTGTGCGGGGCTGGGCAGAAGAGAGAAAGGCCAGCAGGCCGGAAAGACAGAGGAGAGGGATTTGTTTTTCTTTTTCTGAAATACTTTTCTAAAATCCTTTTCAAATGGGATTTGAATTCATTTGAGTTTTGATCAAACCACATAATCAAAAATAAATGCAGTGGCATGCATGCATCATTCATGTTGCTAATCTCTATGATGGATTTTTATTTAATGAAAAAAATTATTTTTCCTATTTTTATGAGCACAAAAAAATACATAATTAAATCAATTTCTACCTATTTTCAAAATAGCTAATTTTAGGGTGTTACATGTCGTCATAACAAAATATGATAAACTGTAACATATGAAGCGGGGAGAGTGGATTGGGCTAGTGGATTGGAGGAGAGGAGGAGGGAGGGGGCGACGCTAGAGGCGGCGGCGCCCTAGGGCTTGGGGCCCTAGGGTTGGGCGGCGGCGGTGTAGGCGGCAGGGGGGGCGGCGGCATTAGGGGCAGGGGGCAGTGGCGCTGGGGAGGAGGAAGGAGAGGAGGCAGGAGATTGGAATAAACGAGAATTACCCTAATTACTTCTTGATCCAATCTGTTACAATCCCCTATTATTTATAGTCCCGAGTGGACTCTAACGGAAAGTCCTTATCGAACACGGATCTTTCTAATTTCCTAATTAAAATTCTTTAAATAATAATTAATAAAAAGGTAATTTGAGGATTGAAGAGCAGCGGCGAGATGGGGCCCGCGGCCCTCCACGCCAACCGGGGGGGCGGCGGCGCCGCCTCGCGCCCTTGGCGGCGGCAACGCCGCCGCCCTAGGACGGGTCGTGGGGGCCCCGGCCGCCGCTTGCCGCCTCTTTTTGGCCTGTTGAAGGCCCGTTAAGCTCGCCAATTGTCACCGTCTTCATCTGACGTGTGATAGAACTCCCCTTCTCCGACCGACGCGTCCTCGTGCCAGAATGCGACCCAGTCCGCCACTCCTTCCATGGTCGTCGCATCGGCTGGGAGCTCCTGAATGTATCCGATCAAGCTTCCAGTACGGAAGTCAGCTGCAATAATGTTGGCCCTGGTGCGCAGGACCTCAAACTCAAAATAGTAATGGAGGTTGCCCATATAGCCATGGTACCCATAGAGTGCGTCCTCACACCCAAAGGGTATCCCCTTCTCCAGCTTAGCTCTAGTCAACGCCTCCCTGGGAATAAATGCAGTGCTCTCAAAGTTGTGTAGCATATCTGGCGGCCTGCAGTAAATACGTACATGATTGTTGGGATGACTGCCAATCTTCAATGGTAGTTGCCTCCAGATTGTGCAAACCGCACGTCTGGCCGGAGACAAGGTCAGATCCACCATGTCGCCGAAGAGGAAAGCCCCCACATCAAACAACTGTGGTGATAAGCGATGTCCTTGTCCTTTAGGTAGTGTGTCGATGTCGACGCTGCCGATGTTGGCCAACACATGGCCTGACTCATCGAGGAAGGCGACCCTGGCGCCGTAGACGTGCTCATTCTGTGGCTAGGGTTGAACTTCCAGCACGTACGATGGTAGTGGCTCTATCGCTCCACCATCCATCGGGGGTCTGTGGGCGCCAATCGCCAAGTGATGCATATCGGATGCACCCCCTCGGTGAAGCTCCTGAAGTAGCTCCAGAAGTAGTGGTGAAGATGTCGGCATGTAAAGGCGTCCATCAAAGAGGATGAGCCCTTGGTCAAGGGACCAGGCTTGTCCCGTCCTCTTCTCCATGATAGCCTTAGCCAAGGCTCGAAGTTCCCTGTCCTCCAACACTGCCTGACGAAGCCTAATGAAGATGATGCCGTCGTTGGTGTTGATGACATCGAGAGCTGATGGCTGACTCGCTCTATGCGCTATTTTCATCAATGGCGGTGCCACCTGAGGAACAACATGCCACTGGTGAGGTGGTGGCAACGGTGCCACCCATGGCACCCTAGCATGGGGTGGTTGTCGTCGTGGTACTGCTCGGAGGAGATGCGGCGATCCGTCTTGAAAGTAGAGTAGCTCTATGGTGGTAAAGTCCCAGGAGACACGTCCAAGGCTAGCCAGCCATGCATGCCTAGGATGACGTCGATGTTGTGCCCGATGTCGAGGAAGAGGGCGTCGATGTGGAAGACGTTGTTGTCGATAGCAATAGGTACACGGAATGAAGCGCTATTGCATGGTACCTCATCTCCACTGCCAACCAGGACAGTAGTATTGACACCGAACTTAGGAACACCATTAGCACGAGCCACATTGACATTGATCACGTTGTGGCTTAAACCTGAGTCCACTAGGATGTGAACTCCAGCTCCAGTCATCATGCCATGGAGATAGAACGGGGTGCCTCCCTGCACACCCGTATCCGGCTTACCGATGACCACCATGCACTTGGTGTCGTCGTCGTTGCCGGTGGTGATCGCGGCTGTCACCCCGGACGCCTCCACTGGGGTTGCTGCTGGAGTCGGCAGCACCTTGCTCTTCTCCAGCAAGGTGAGGAGGCGCTGCTCGTATAGACGGCCAATGGACCATGCTGATCTAGCCGGAACGTCATCTCTCCCATTGGACGGGGGAGGGGGCGTTCCCACGGGTGGGATCCATGGGTGTCTTTTCTTGTGCTGCGTTGATGGAGACAGTGTTGACGCGGTTGGAGATATCGGCGATCTTGGCGTAGACGTCATCGAACTTCGCCGTGATCCCCTTGTTGAAGTTGCTCAACATCTTCTCGAAGTCAACAATGTCCACCATGGATTCAATCTATGGATCCTCCTGGACCCGTGATACTAGCTGTAACACTATTGGTATTTTTTATGCACAATTACAATATGAAGGATTCCGCAAGCGCACAGAAAACCATTGTAGCATTTTACTAGGAGTATTCCAGGTATCGTTATTTATATTTTACCACTGGAAAACAATGGATAAAGACATTAATAATTTATCGTCATGTATCTACTAACTAATACACCAACTAGATTAAAGTAGGGGTGAATGATAGATGATAGGAATTATGAATATATGACATCCACACACAAGAGAATTCTATGATAAATAAGTAGATAGCTAAAGTGAGAAAACAACAGGAGAGTTCAAGGTTCCTAAATACTTCTCTATTACTTGGGTTCTATAATAACTAATTTATGGAAGGTAAAGCAATCACACGATAACACTTTGGGACATCGGAACAATAGTCATAGAAATAGGTGTGAAAGGACTAGAAAGCTCCGACTACGGTCCTAAAAACACCAACCCTAACATGGTGGAATACGTCGGCCATCAGGGCTGTCACCACCTAGGGCTACCACAACTATATGTTGGATTGGGTGCAATCTCAGGTAACCTATAGTCTAGACACCATGTCTATACTTTAAATTACTACTCTAGTCACACGTAATAACTAGAGCACCTAATACAGGCGAAGATCCTATGCTAGAATATAACAACTATACTAACCAATCAAATGTAATGCATAAAAGTAAATAGAGAAGATAAAATATATTAAAGCATAAGTCTTACAAGAATAGATACAAAGGCATACCAAATCTCTAAAGACTTATCCAGATCCTGAGCATAGCTCTGCTCTCCCTAACTCTCAACTAGAACTAATCTACTACATTGGAAAGTCTAGCCCTAATTCTCTAGATATGAGAGGTCATCCATTTGAGGGACGCCTCTACATCTCTATAATAATATGGTGCCCCCAGGGAGGGGGTCTGGCCCTGTATTTATAGCCCGGTGGGAGAAATGTGAGCCCTTTGATCAAACCGACTTAAGGTACGGTGGAGATGCATCCTTGAAGGCGGTGGAAGAAGCTTTCAGAAGACGAGCGTGAGAGGCCGTAGGGGAGGGCCGGCCGGCCTAGGAGGAGATGCCGGGCGGCCTGGGCCCAAGCCCACTTGGGCCCAGCTTTGTTGACATGTTTTCTTGTCCCTTTTAGGGCCCAATGGTGCATGTTTCATATGGAGTTGATATCTATTGATTCTGGACTCTGAATATAGCAAATGATATGTCTGTTTCGATCGTCTCGACGAGCCCGTCATAATGGTACAGTCCAATTCCTTATTTGATATACTTGTATTTGATGGAAAATTACATATTCCTACAAGACAAGTGAGAACACCAAAACTCGTGGAACTTGTTAGAATCAAAACCTACAACTATGCTTTATAATTTATTTTATATCATTTTATATAATAGTTAAGGATTATATGTGGTGTTTAATGACCGCCAACAAGATCTCCCAAGCTTAACCCTTGCTAGTCCCTAGCAAAGCTAATCATAAAAACCGCTATTGACATCCATACGTTCTTAGCAAGTTTCTTGTATCCTCTCAAAATGTACCTGTATTCAGACAAAAATTCTCCTTTGGGTTTAAGCAAAACTGAGCTAATATTCAAACTTACTCATATTACCCTTGACCATGGGGCTTCTTAGCTTTTACTCGGGTCTTGAACAATTAAAAGACAGAAAGATCTAGCCAAGCACTATTCTCAAGCTCTTCATTCAACTATCATTTTAGAGTTTTTAGAGGTTTTTAAATAAAACTCAGAGCTTTCTTTGTATGACACTCTCAAATCTCTTAGTATATATGGTATTTGTGGATTCTCACCAAGACAGTAATGATGTTATGTCTTTCTTTTCTTCCTACAACTAAGGCTTATGTGGAGCTCATAGGTGTGGAGAAAACATGAAAGAGCATACTTGCAATGCACATATTGTAAAGTCAAACAATGGATCCATAGAGAAATAAGTCATGCAATCGAATCAAGATGTGCAAGTGTATAGATATAGTGGATATTTGGTGGAAGTGGTGAAACCTAATTCTACTTTGCTCCTTGAAGACATATCTCTCTTTTGAATTTGAAACTTGACCAGAGAGTATGAGCTATCTTTATTCTTTCTTTCTTTTTTTTCTTTTTTTAGGGAGGCGAGCATCTAGGTACCCATTGTTTTAATGTTTTGGATATTTGTCCTTTTTCTAACTCCCCCTTTTTTTCATTTTTCTTTTCTCTTTTTTAGAAGAACTTTTGCATAGCTCACACCTCTTTTTGGCACATAGATTTTTGAGAGATAGCAATAAGAACTTGGAGAATTTATTTGGTGGCTATCCTATAGGAATGTTTTTGGTGTTTACTCTAGTGTAGGAATAAAATATTTTCTTGGGTGAATGGAATGGGATGGCATGTTGTTGCGCCTACTCTAATGTAGAGTAGTGCATATATAGGTGGAGTGTAAGTGTATCTTGATTCAAGAGTATGACAAATCTCTTAAAGGGTCACAAAGGTTAACAAAACTCAATGCAAGACAAGCAGCATATATGTGGAAGTTTATCTAGCCTATCTTATCATGTTTGGCTTTGGTAGGAATGTAAGCTTTGTCATATAAGAGCTCATCATGTAAGGTTTTGTATTTTTTAAAAGAAATATCCAGAACTCCAGTGTCACTTAGAACAAGATAAATAGTAGCTCAAACTTTTTCAATCATATCAATCAATCACCTAGACTTAGCTCAAGCATACGTAACCCACAAGTTTTAGGCTCAAAGTAAATCTTCATGTCAAAATAGTCTAAGCTAAAACTTAGGAAAACTTAAGTCTAGCAACTAGACACTATAAGAGCTACCACTTTTGTCCTTTAAGATCATCTCTAGAGCTTTTCTATTTATTGACTCATAACTAGACACTCATTTTTATTTAGTTTTAAAGATAAAGACTCACAAAGACTCAACAAACGTGGACCTTCATGTGCCCATATATTTTTGTCCTTTTTAGGTTTTCTTATGATACTATGGTGAACCTTCATGTGCTCACATATTTTTAGTATTTTTATGACTATAAGACAGACTCAATAATCGCATAGGTATACTTACCTGATAACTAGGGGATACCCTCCCCCAAGCTAGTTGTTGTCGTGGTTGAGCATTGAAACTGAGGATCCTCATGGAGGAACTCATGCTTATGAGAGCAAGTGATGCCAGGAACATCTTGATCTTCATCCTTTGAGAAGTTACTTCCTTCACACAGTGGGTAACTATATGTCAGGAAGGTGTACAACGAGGAGTGAAGATGAGAGCACCTGGGTAGCATAGCTCTTGGATTCATCCTCCAGAAAGCTCTCACAAAACACCAAAACTTGTGGAACAGATTAGGATAAAATAGTTTGTAGTTAGCCAGTTTAGAGGATTGGTGTTGTGGAGGTTTCAAAATATTTTTATGATAGCAATATTGCAGCAGGATGCTCAATTAATATTTTTAGATTTTTTTTTATTTTTTGATGCATAAAAGGGGAATATGTGTGCATGATATTTTTGGCATTGTTATGCCACCACGGTGAAAACTCCTACACGCTTTCATACTGCAAGGGTTTCACATGGGACTTCTAATTTTTAAGATGAATATAGCCTAATGCATATCTATTTATTTTTGTTGTTTTCTGTGTAATGCTAATATAGAAAAGTAAACATGCTTAAAGGAAAATAAACTATGCAATGCTCAAAGTAAATATGGATAACTACCGATGTTACCTCACGGTGAGGGTTCGATGTTTTGAGTCCTTCGAACTAGACTTCTCCTTGCAAAGTGGTTCATTGATCGAGTACTTCGGTCTGCTCTTAAGGATTGAGGTGATGCCTCCACTAGTGGCGCTTCTGATGGTGGTGCCACCTTCTTCTTTTCTTTTTGTTAGTACCTCGAAGCCAATCTTATGTGCATCGTTATTACTGGTTTAGAACTTCTACTTATAGAATTTAGGGAATCTCCCCACACTTTGCTATAAGTGTGTTCTGCTCATAAAGATAAGGTAGAGATCAAGTGCATGGGCTCTATTGGTTGGAAAACACCAACAGAACCAGAAATTTATTCATTCTCTAACCTTAGGCACAATAAGATTGATGTCTTTTCACATTGTTCATTTACATCTTGGGTGAAAATATCAAAAGTATAAATATAGCATTTAAGCTTATGAGATAATAGAGTGGAGTTACTTAACCTATGGAAGGGTTATTCATCTTTATAAGTTATCAAGATTAACATGATGACTATCATCTTCTAAAAATAAGATATATTATATTTAAGCTCATTTAGTTAAGATTGAGATCAAGAAAATGGTGCTATGATGTGTACTCTAAGATCAATAGGAAATGATGACCACTTACCTTTAAGATATTACCTTTATTACTGGAGCATGATGACACCATGTGGTAAAGGATAGATAAATTTCAATGGTCTATTCCTTCCTTGCATTTTGAGTTGCTCTTAGCATCTTGTCTTATATGTTGTACTCCTTTCTCACTCTTCCAAACTTCTACTTCTCTTATTATTTCGTCTCTGCAAGGGATTAGTAGACAACACATATCCGAAGGAATATACTATTTATTTAAAGTGTGGATAGTGTTTACCAAGGAGTTGAAGATTAAATTGTAGCTCATGTTTTAAATGATTCACCATTACTTCAAATTTTTCAACAAGGTTAAAGGCGAAAATATTATTTTGAAGAATACCTCTAACCTTGATTTGATTCTATGAAGTCTCCTAATATGATTTAAATAATTTTATATAGAAGAGGATAGTCTATATATACAGCCAAATTCTTATACAAATATGCTTTGATGTTATAATGTTTAAGTAATATTCTGAAGTATACTTATAATAGAGTAATGAAGTTCAAAAGACTAAAGTTATTTATTCATATAGAACCAATAATATGTAGGTGAACCAAAAGAGTATTTTATTTGTTTTAAGTTTTAGCAAGTTAAACATGACATATGGTAAGGATAACCAGGACAATTAGCAAGTTAAACATGACATATGGTAAGGATAAGATGTTGAATGTAGTTTAAAGTTGCATGAGGCTTGGGTAAATGTACCATATGACTTGCAGGGTGATTCATCCACTAACATAGTGAAGTGTAGAAGGTATTGAAGTATTTTTTCATCCATTTCTTTCTATCTTAGTCTTTCAATACACTTGTTCTCCTTTCTTTTTATTTTGAACCATGATCAGACATTTATTCTTTCTTTCCTGCATAAATATTAGACACATACCTGAAGAATTGCAATAAATTTGGAATGTGGGTTATGGTCTATAATTCACGCGAATTTCATCTATGTTAATGAAAGGATGGACTTTGAGGATTACTTTAGCATAGATTTCTTCTAACAAATTTTGTTGGTGGCTGCACTTTTATATGGTTCAAGGCAAAGGTAACTTGCGACAAAGGATTAAGTGTATAAACTTTGATACTCACAGTTCTTCCATAAAGAATAAGCTGTGTCTTCCTTTTGTGCAAAATTATTAGAATTCATCACATGCCTTGATTCATCTCTTGATGTGAGTTTATCTCTTGACTTACTCGAATTGAATTTAAGAGTTTTCTACAGGGGTTAGTCCAACAGAATATCCAGTGTCTACTAAACATACTTTCAGTTCAAAAATCAACCTAGACACCACGTCTAATTTGATTTAGGAAGGCATTTTAACCTAAGCATCACGCTTAATTTAAAAGCCTTTAGAATTAAAATCACCACTCCTAAACTAAGCACCATGCTTCATTTAAAAGATGTATGAAGATACTCCAAACCTAAGCATACTATAGCAAACAAGGTAGCATGAGAGCATATAGAGATTTACTCAAAAAGATGAAAGCATGATCATGCATGGTGAGAATATTTTTTTTATTTTTAAGTAGATATGCAAGTGACATACATGTGTGCAAAAAACTAAACATGCTGTGGATTTGATATGAGATGGAGTGGAAGGATGGATTGTTCAAAGTAAACATGCACAAGAATACAACAAGATAACTACTCATTAAATTTAAAGCCTATGAGTAAGACTTTCTCACCTTTCTTGATCAAACTTACCATGACTCACAATAGTATTTGTGAGTAGCACAACATCTTTATTCGTCACATGTGATAAATTTTGACTTCTTGTGATGACGAATTTTTTCTCTAATCTACACATGGTTAGAAGAATATATATGTTTACAAACCTGTGAGATGGCAGGGTTCCAATGTAGATAGATCATGAATGTTTAGGCACCCTGAGTTCTTCAATATCGCCCACGTCTTGTTCTAAAGGTTAGAATGGTTGATGTCCTCCTTATTCCACAACTCAACAAAATATGGGTAATCCTACTAAAACTAGTGGTACACTATGTTAGCAGACATCAAGATCAATATCAAAATCTTTATGCCAATTGTTTCCCCGGTAACGGCATCAAAAATGCTTGTTGGTATTTCTTATGCACAATTACAATATGAAGGATTCCGCAAGCGCACAGAAAACCATTGTAGCATTTTACCAGGAGTATTCTAGGTATCGTTATTTATATTTTACCACTAGGAAACAATGGATAAAGACATTGATAATTCACCATCATGTATCTACTAACTAATACACCAACTAGATTAAAGTAGGGGTAAATGATAGATGATAGGAATTATAAATATATGACATCCACACACAAAAGAATTCTATGATAAATAAGTAGATAGCTAAAGTGAGAGGACAACGGGAGAGTTCAAGGTTCCTAAATACTTCTCTATTACTTAGGTTCTATAATAACTAATTTATGGAAGGTAAAGCAATCACACGATAACACTTTGGGACATCGGAACAATAGTCACAGAAACGGGTGTGAAATGACTAGGAAGCTCCGACTACGGTCCTACAAACACCAACCCTAATATGGTGGAATACGTCGGCCGTCAGGGCTGTCACCACCTGTGGCTACCACAACTATATGTTGGATTGGGTGCAATCTCAGGTAACCTATAGTCTAGACACCCTGTCTATACTACGAATTACTACTCTAGTCACACATAATAACTAGAGCACCTAATACAGGCGAAGATCCTATGCTAAAGTATAACAACTATACTAACCAATCAAATGTAATGCATAAAAGTAAATAGAGAAGATAAAATATATTAAAGCATAAGTCTTACAAGAATAGATACAAAGGCATACCAAATCTCTGAAGACTTCTTCAGATCTTGAGCATAGCTCTGCTCTCTCTAACTCTCAACTAGAACTAATCTACTACATTGGAAAGTCTAGCCCTAATTCTCTAGAGATGAGAGGTCATCCATTCGAGGGACGCCTCTACATCTCCATAATAATAGTGCCCCCAGGGAGGGGGGTCTGGCCCTGTATTTATAGCCCGGTGGGAGAAATGTGAGCCCTTTGATCAAACCGACTTAAGGTACGGTGGAGATGCATCCTTGAAGACGGTGGAAGAAGCTTCCAGAAGACGAGCGTGAGAGACCGTAGGGGAGGGCCGGCTGGCCTAGGAGGAGATGCCGGGCGGCCTGGGCCCAAGCCCACTTGGGCCCAGCTTTGTTGACATGTTTTCTTGTCCCTTTTAGGACCCAATGGTGCATGCTTCGATATGGAGTTGATATCTCTTGATTCTGGACTATGAATATAGCAAATGATATGTCTGTTTCGATCGTCTCGACGAGTCCGTCATAATGGTGCGGTCCAATTCCTTATTTGAGATACTTGTATTTGATGGAAAATTACATATTCCTACAAGACAAGTGAGAACACCAAAACTCGTGGAACTTGTTAGAATCAAAACCTACAACTATGCTTTGTAATTCGTTTTATATTATTTTATATAATAGTTGAGGATTATATGTGGTGTTTAATGACAGCCAACAAACACACGCAGCGGAAAGAGTGAATTGCGCTAGTGGATTGGAGGAGAGGAGGAAAGAGGGAGCAGCGCCCTAGGGCTTGGGGTCCTAGGATTGGGCGGCGGCGGTGTAGGCGGCAGGGGGCGGTGGCGCTGGGGGAGGAGGAAGGAGAGGAGGCGCGGGAGATTGGAATAAACGGGAATTGCCCTAATTACTTCTTGATCCAATCTGTTGCAATCCCCTATTATTTATAGTCCCAAGTGGACTCTAACAGGAAAGTCCTTATCGAACACAGATCTTTCTAGTTTCCTAAATAAAATTCTATAAATTATAATTAATAAAAAGATAATTCAGGGATCGAAGAGCAGGCGGCGAGGTGGGGCCCGCGCCCCTCCATGCGCTGCCAGGGGGGGGGCGGTGGCGGCCGCCGCCCTAGGGCGGGCCATGGGGGCCCCACCCGCCGCTTGCCGTGCTCTTTTGGCCCGTTGAAGGCCCGTCAAGCTCGCCAATTGTCACCGTTTTCATCTGACGTGTGACATAAACAGAGAACGATAGAATACTAGTACATTCGGAACAAACCATTACGCAAACCGGCAGGCTTAAAAATTCATATCTAAAGAAGCATCGATCTAGTCCCAAGATGAAAGGTAGAATCAGTATGCGATTGCATATGGGGAAAAAGAGCCACAGATGCAATACAATGTTTGGTCATGCATTCAGTGCCGGCCCTAGGGGGAGGGCAGGTTGTGCGATGCCCTAGAGCCCCGGAGGGATGGGGGCCCAAGCCTAAGTATATAGGACATTATACCATATAGTTTTATTCTTTGTTAAGGTAATCATATTAGTTCTAGAAGTATAAATATACTGCTATTTTAGTGTACATTGTTTCTTTATAAATGTCAAATATGAATACATGATAAATTAGTGCCTATACATATTATAAGATTTTATACATGGTTTAGAGGGGCCATAGCGACGAGTTCGCCTCAGGGCCCTCAAATTTCTAGGGTCGGCACTGCATGCATTTAGGGTGTGTGTCCGAACGCCATGCCCTCAGAGGTTTTCAGACTGCAAGCTGGCTAGCCCGACAAAGGGCTTGTGCTTTGGGCCACGTCCCACCACTAGCTACTCTCTAAATTTGCATCTGTTTCATGCATCACCGTCAATCTCAGATTATCCTCTATTATGAATCCTAGAACCTCATAATTCCTTGCTCAATTCATCATCATCTAACTTTTTCAGGTACTAATTATTTCTTTTGGAATAAATTAATCATCACATGACGAACTTTCTTGGGACCAACCTGTAATACACACCGGCTGCTAGCAAATCAACATCAAAATTGGTGGTACTGATGTGGTCGGCGACTTCTAGGCTTTCACGCCGTGACTAATAAGCACAGATTAAATGCGACTAAGGCAAATCACGTGACAGAGCTGGAGGGCGTCATCACTGGCAGCAGTATTTGTTCTCGAATTTTCGTCAAGATAGATTAATTAATTAATTAAAGCCTGAAAATTGCATTTGCATGGGCATGACTTTGGGTACCACGCCAATGCCAAAATAGTACTCCTTTTGGTGATGACAATTGACGAATTTAGCAGAGCATCGGAGGCCCAAAGAAGGGCCGTAGGGGCTCCCACTGGCCGCCCTAGGGCAAGAGCAAGGAGGGGGGCGGGCACGGGGAGGCGCCGCCGCCCCTACCCCTGCGGCGGTGGAGGCCGCAGGGGGCCCATCTGCGGCCGCAAGGCGTCGCCACCACCACGTCCGCCGCAAGTTAATTATTATTATTATTATTATTATTATTATTATTATTATTATTATTATTATTATTATTATTATTATTATTATTTAGGTAATTAAGATTATAAAACTGAAAAGTTCGATAAAAACTTTCCCGTTAGAGTCCACTTGGGACTATGAATATTAGAGTATTGTAGTCGGATTAGATCAAGAAGTAATTAGACGAAAATCCTTTATTCCAATCTCCTACGCTTCCTCTCTCCTTCCTTCTCTCCCACGCTGCCGCCCATGCCGCCGCCTGCGCACCACCACCACCACCCTAGGGGGGCGCGCCACCCCCCTCCTCTCTCTTCTCCTCCCAATCCACTAGCCCCAATCCACCCTACCCGCTGCGTGTGTTACACTTTAACTTATATAGTTGTCTTAAGTCAAACTTTTCAAACTTTGACCGAACTTTTATAAAAAGTGCTAAGATTTGGTATCAAATTAGTACCATTAAATTTATTATATAAATTTTTTTTATAAAATACTTACTTTATATCATTAATATTGACGCTCTTTTCTATAAATTTGATCAAACTTAAAAAAATTAATTATCATGAATTTTAGGAGTTAAAGATTTTAGGAACAGAGGGCACACATAGCAGGTGCACGCAAAAACTATTACCAAAGTCTCGTCCCGCCCCGTCCTCGTCCAAGCATGTGTGTTGAAAGCGAATTTGGTCTCATTCAGCCGTTCAAGTCCACGTGACGCCGGCTATTTTTTTTTTTTTTTGATAAAGACGCCGGCTATGACTTTGGGTACCAGGCATGAGCCCATATTATGGGGATTGTTCTTTATTTACGTAGAAATCGTGCCTCCTACGACGACAGACTTGACTTGCATGATGGGCCTAATACAAATAATAAATCTGGATCAAGGGCAGTCCAAGTCTACCATGTATGACATAATAAGGCCTAGGACCAGAACTCTAGAAGCCTGTGATTCATTGTCTAATCAGTATATATTATTATACATTATTCGTTGATGCATGCTTCCCACACCCTCTCTCATTATTCCATAGCTGCACAAGTTAAGTACGTACTTACTCTTTGTTTATGCATATACTTCAAGTATTCATGACATTTCTTCCAAACAACCAAAACTTGCAATTATTGTTGGCTTGCTAATTGTCGATGTGTCAGTGTAGTACAGAAATAGATATAACTAGATGTTCAGATTTGTATTGGGAGATTTTTTTTTTTTCAGTTGGGAGTATAGGCTAGATGCCAAGTACATATAAGAATAAGAAAAATGAGACCCACCTTTCATATTTCATAACTAGGAGGTCTGCTTTTTTTAGATAATCTGAGAACCAGTTATATAGGTTTGATTTGTCGAACTATGTGGTCTAATAAGAATTTAGGGTTTAAAATGAGTTGGCCAAGTGTATGTCATTTCCCATACTGATCTCTGCACAGGTATGAGATGTATGTTTGTCCAAGTTTGATAGTCCTATTATATATATATTTATGAATTTTGGATAGCTCTCTATTTTTTATATATAATTTTGCAGAACCGCGTATATTACCATACAAAACAAAAATAAAATTTTAGCATGTTCATACTGCATGCTTGGTTTGGTGGAGCTCCGATCAACTCCTCTTTACTTTGTGCTAGCAAGTAGTCATTTTTTCTCTTTTCTCAAAATAAAATAGAAGCCCATAAAGACTTTATTCTTACCTTCGCCGACTCTTGCTCCTCTTGCACTGTAATAAAAAGCACAACTATCTGGAGCCGAGCCAAATAGAGTCTTAACTACTCCCTCCGTTCCAAATTATAAGTCGTTCCAAATTATAAGTCGCTTTGACTTTTTTAGTACATTCATTTTGCTACGTATCTAGACACATTATTATATCTAGATACATAACAAAATGGATGAACAAAAAGTCAAAGCGACTTATAATTTGGAACGGAGGGAGTAGTATAGATGCGTCGTTGCCCCCACTTCTTCTCTCATTTTAGCTATAGGTAGCCTCACCACTGATAAGAAAGATAACAAACGTGAGCAAAGTAGATGTGTCAAACATAAATACGTGAAACCAAATTACTTAGTTTTATAATTTTAGCACCTGTGCTTCACTAGTTGCATGTCGATCTTTTGAATTCTTCAGCACCGGGATCTGCATGTCTGTAGGAGAACATGATGTTAGGCATGCATGTGAAGAAAACGAAGTAACATTTCATCAGAAAAAGAAAAGTGACGTACACAAACTACCACTGACATGGGGCTTGCATATTACTAGCGATCAGGAAGACTTGCTGGACATGACCCCCGGATGACCTCTGTAAAAAAAGAGAAAAAAATAAAGTCCACTTAAACATACAATAGAACCTTAAACTACTACTACTATTTTCCTATGAACTAATAATATGACAGAAATTCTAGGTGCCCTAATATAAAAATGTCAGTATAAGAATTATAACGAGCACGAAAGGGTTTAAAGAATAGTGATTCACTGCTTGTAAATTAAACAGTCATTTGCCTTTGTTTTAATAAAAGTCAGTAGGAGGCAACCCCTCCTGTTATCTTTGTAAAAAAGGGTTTAAAGAATAAACATAGAGCACCAGTACTTGCCTCGATGAGGTAGATGGAGGAGGCTGAAGTGCCATGCGGGAGGCTATCCCAAACAAGGGCAAGGGAAGCCAAAATATTCAGATGTTTTTAGGAAAGATAAATACAGATTAATCGGAAAAGAAACTGTCATACTCTGTGCGGGAGTATAAATACAGATTAATGCGGGAGTATCTTTGATTGCACACAAAGGAATCTCTGTGCAGCCAAATAATAAAAGATGGAACTGCTGATACCTGTTTGCCTCGTGCATTGCGTCTATAAACAGAGGGAGGACTAGAGAAGGGATAAAAGTTGCTGGTGTTTGCCAGAGCTGGAACTTGGGTCATGCCATGCTGGCTTGGTTCGGTCCTCTCGCGCTTCGTGCCGTTTCAGGTCATGCCTTTTAGACGGCAGATTTTTTTTGGGCCCAAACACGGTCCATAGCACGCCGGCACACGTTCGGGTCATGCCAACCTAAGCATGGCCCATAAAATATCCCTGCTTAATTTCTTTTTTTCACTCCTGATGTAAATAAATATATATCTCGTGTGTACTATTTTTATGAAAGTTAAATGATTTTCATAATCTTTTTAAGAATTGGATGAGAGGTACTCCCTCCGTTCCAAATTATAAGTCACTTTGACTTTTTTAATACATCCATTTGTCAAAATGAGTTATAATTTAGAACGAAGGGAGTATAGTATAGTAAATGTCAAAAAATTACATTGTAGAGTTATAGATGTGTTTACATACCATTTTCGTGCCGTGCCGGTCCAAGCACGGCCCAAAATATGGGCCGGGCTATATAGCTCACCGTGCCAAGATCTTAGGCATGTTACGGCCCTTATGTTCGTGACGTGCCGGCACTGCCAAAAATATTTCGTGTCATGCCGTGCCAAAAGATCGTACCATGACTTGCCCCTAAATGGCACGGCAAGTCCCAGCTCCAGTGTTTGCATGCGGCTTATATGCCTGTTGGTCTTTGCATCTGAGGAAGAAACAGAGGGTGCGACTGATCACTGGTGTTGGCGTTCTATTGGCCTTTGCGTTAGAGGAAGGAACAGCGAAGGGATAAAATTCAAGCTTCCTGTTGGTCTCTCCGTTTATGAACGAGGCCTAGTCAGGGGAAGTGTGATAAAAAAAAGGGTCAGGGGAAGTGGACGGTGGAAGATCAGACGGACAGAAGATAAGACAATGTGATAAGCCAACGGTTAGATTTTAATGACTCCTGGTGGGTTTCATCTATATAGGTCTTATAAATTGGCTACATTTGGTTAAAGGGAGCTAACTAGTATTCGGCCTTTTATCCTTTAAAGAATGAATTTCTAGAATTCGTATGAGTCAAATTTTTTAAGTCTGACTAACTCTACAGAAAAGAGTAAAAACGTCTATAACGTAAAATGAGCACATTATGAAAGTATTGTCTTTTCAGCCTATTTCATCCCAAATTAGTGCAATCCAAATGCAAAACCGGATAAAAAACTAGACTTGACTCAAACCATTATTAGGTTTAACTACTCGACATATTTAATATTCATAAAACTTTACGAAACTTGCATTCAGATTAGCCTTAGTTACACCTCTCATCTCAATATTAAAAAAAATCCTTTTATTTTGACAGTGACCCAAGAATAGTTTAGCTGTACCGTTGCTACTATAAATTTAGCCCTCTGGCGATGCCCGCTATCATGTCGAACAGGATAGGCATACACATATATTCACACAAAAACAAGATAGTCTCGATCAGTATACAACAATACATACACAATTACTCTAGAATCCAGATAGCTAGCTTGCTAGCCACAATAATGGAGGAGAAGGTGCTCCTTGCCGTGGCCGTGGCGGTGCTGCTCGTCGTCCTCTCCAAGCTCAAGTCTTTGGTCGTCATCAAGCCGAAGCTTAACCTGCCCCCAGGGCCATGGACGCTGCCGTTGATAGGCAGCATCCACCACCTGCTCACCAGCCCGTCGCTGTACCGGGCAATGCGTGACCTCTCGCAGAAGCACGGGCCGCTCATGATGCTCCGGGTGGGAGAGGTGCCGACGCTGGTGGTGTCGTCGCCGGAGGCCGCGCAGGCGATCACCAAGACGCACGACATCACGTTCGCCGACCGTCACATGAACGCCACCCTCCGCGTGCTCACCTTTAACGGCACCAACCTGGTGTTCGGGTCCTACGGCGAGCGGTGGCGCCAGCTCCGCAAGATCAGCGTGCTGGAGCTGCTCAGCGTCGCGCGCGTGCAGTCGCTCCAGCGCATCCGCGAAGAGGAGGTGGTGCGGTTCATGCAGAGCCTCGCTGCGTCCGCCGGCGCCGGTGCCACCGTCAACCTGTCCAAGATGATCTCCAGATTCATCTACGACACCTTTGTGAGGGAGTCCATCGGCAGCCGGTGCAAATACCAGGACGAGTACCTGGATGCTATCCACACCGCGGTCCGGCAGACGTCGGGGCTGACCTTGGCCGACCTCTTCCCGTCGTCGAGGCTGATGCAGATTCTAGGCACGGCGCCACGCAAGGCCCTCAAGTGCCGCAACAGGATCACGCGCATCCTGGGCAAGATCATCCAAGAGAAGGTGGAAGCCATGGACCGTGGCGAAAAGACGGCGCACGAGACCTTCATCGGTGTCTTGCTCAGGCTCCAGAGAGAGGCCAGTTTGCCCATCGAGCTCACCAACGACACCATTATGGCGCTCATGTTTGTAAGTCTTGCTTGTTCTGATGCATTGTATGAAAACTAAACCTGCGTGTGGTGTGTGATCATATTGTTTCTTCATTTCTAGGACTTGTTTGGCGGAGGCACCGACACCACGTCGACGACACTGAACTGGTGCATAACAGAGCTAATCCGGTACCCGGCGACGATGGCCAGAGCACAGGCCGAGGTCCGGGAGGCCTTCAAGGGGAATACCACAATCACGGAGGATGACCTCGCCAGGGTGGAGCTTAGCTACCTCAAGTTTGTTATCAAGGAAGCACTTCGGCTGCACTGCCCACTACCGCTCCTACTCCCGCGGCAGTGCCGTGAGACATGCCAGGTCATGGGCTACGACATCCCTAAGGGCACATGCGTGTTCATCAACGTCTGGGCGATTTGTAGGGACCCCAAGTATTGGGAAGATGCCGAGGAATTTAAGCCGGAGCGGTTCGAGAAGGTCAACCTTGATTACAAAGGGACAAACTACGAGTTCCTTCCGTTTGGATCAGGTCGCCGTATGTGCCCAGGAGCAAACCTCGGCGTGCGTAACATCGAACTCGCACTGGCGAGCCTTCTATACCACTTTGACTGGAAGTTGCCTGAGGGAGTGAAGCTAGAGGATATCCAAGTTTGGGAGGCTCCAGGAATAGTTGCAAAGAAGAAAACAGGCCTGGTTTTGCACCCGGTTACCTGTATTGCTCCAGCCATCGCGTAAACAAACAAGCCTGACATAATATGCTTCTTGGGCCAATATGGTACTGCATGAGCCATGATTGAGCGATATAAGGTTCGATGGAAAAAATAAGTTGGAGGAGGATACTGTAAAAATATTATAAATTGTTCTATTTCCTCTAAGCACAAGGAGTGACCTTTGTGACGGGGCTATTGTTTCACGTCAATGTTTCCAGATGCTACGTTTTATTATTATAATATATATGGGGAATGAATACTGTAGAGGTCCTCTAATTATATATAGCATTAATTATTAAACAGTAAATGCCCTTTGGTTTTCTTAGTCCTTTATTTTAAAGAAAGTACGGAGTACGTTGTAAAACTAAAGGAATCACACGATATGCCTACTTCACCGATAATAGATCAAGAAGACAAGACACCCCGCTCGTTGCTGCAAGATTGCAAAGAATTGAAATGAAATTGAATAGAGATGATGTATGTAGATTTTTGCAGCTAATTCGATGATATGGCTATTAGTAAGAGATGATGTGAACAATGAGGGGGATGATCTGGATGGCCTGATATGCTTCTGGTGGGGATTAATTTTATAAGAGATAATAGATAATCAGAAGTTATGACAAGAAATCTGACCTTTGTGTGATAGTCATATTATGACGATGATAGCCTGCTTCCTGTCACAGGAACACTAAAGCTAGATCACTAATCGGCTTGTATCACAGCAGGGCACTATTATACATATAGTGACAATAAATTTTCTATCGCTAACTTGTGATAGCAATATTTTTCACTAAATCACAACATATGGAACAGTATACACTACTGGAATCTGGCTCTTTGCCAAGTGTTAATTGCTTTGTCGAGTGTTTTTTTCGGGCACTTGGCAAAAGAGCTCTTTGCCGCCGAGTGCCAAAGAAAAAACTTCGGCAAAAAAAGCACTTCGCAAAGAGCCTTCTTTGCCGAGTGCCAGAAAAAAAGCACTCGGCAAAGAGTTCTTTGCCTAGTGCTTTTTTGGCACTCGGCAAAGAGGCCTCTTTGCCGAGTGTTATTTTTTTTTTTTGGCACTCGGCAAAGGTCTTTGCCGAGTTTTTTTTTTTACACTCGGCAAAGACACATTTCAGAGTATATTTTGAAGCAGTAAATTAATTTAAATAAAAAATTCAACTACAAAGTTGTATAACTTTTCAAGATCTACAACTTTTATTTTGGCCAGTTCTTAATTTGACAAAGTAAAATTAAATCTATTCACAAAGCTTACATATCTCTCTCGTAGTTTACGAAACTACAAGCGAGATATATAAGATTTATGAACAATGTTTCTATCACTATGTTGGATGATCAAATGACCAAAATGAAAGATGTAGGTGTCGTGAAATTATACAACTTTGTAGTTGAATACTTTTAATTTGAATTAATTTTGCTAACAAAAAGTACAGATCGTATTTCTCAAATTTGAAATTTGAATTTTTGAAAGTATCTCGGATGGGGAAACACCCAAAATAAAAGTTATAGATCTCGAAAAGTTATAAAACTTTGTAGTTGATAACTTTTTCATTTGAATTTATCTTATCATGCGAAACTGCATCTGAATCCGTTGAAATTTAAAATTCAAATTTTAAAAGCGACCTCGGATGGAGAAACTCCTTAAATAAAAATTGTAGATCTTGAAAAGTTATAAAATTTTGTAGTTGACAAGTTTTTTATTTGAATTCGTTTAGAGTTTCAAACAAGCAATTTTACTCAATTTTGCATAATATTTAGGGAACCCAAATGGAGTGTGGACACAAGTGAATGTGTAGTGTAGTGGTAGGGAACCCAAATTGTGTAGCTAGTGGTACACTATGTTAGCAGACATCAAGATCAATATCAAAATCTTTACACCAATTGTTTTCCGGCAACGGTGTCAAACATGCTTGTTGGTATTTCTTATGCACAATTAAAATATGAAGGATTCCGCAAGCGCCACGTAAAACCATTGTAGCATTTTATGGGAGTATTCGGTATCGTTATTTATATTTTACCTCTGGGAAACAATGGATAAAGACATTGATAGTTCACCATCATATATCTACTAACTTAGTACAACAACTGGACTAGAGTAGGGGTAAATGATAAATGATAGGAGTTATGCATAATGACACAGACACACAGGAGAATTCTATGATAAAAGAGTAGATAGCTAAAGTGAGAGGACAACGGGAGAGCTCAAGGTTCCTAAATACTTCTCTATTACTTTGGTTCTATATAACTAATTCATGGGTAGGTATAGCAATCACACAATAGCACTTTGGTGCAGCAATACCTTTCCAACTCTCGAATAAGACTGAAAAAAAGGTAGTTGGGGAAGGCTGCCAACGAGCTCTACGAAACACCAACTCCGACGTGGTGGAATACGAAGGCCTAACAGAGCTGTTACCTTTGGGGCTACCACAACTAACCGTAAGAGTTGGGCGCAATCTTAGATAACCTATAGCCTAGACTCTATGTCTACACTACCGATTACTACTCTAGTCACGATCTATAACTAGAGCACCCGATACAGACGGAGATCCTATGCTAAAGTATAACAACTATACTAACCAATCAAATGTAATGCATAAAGTAAATAGAGAAGAATAAATATATTAAAGCATAAGTCTTACAAGAATAGATACAAATACCAGAACTCTGACGACTCCTCTGAAGACTCCTCTAGAACCCGGACATAGCTCCGCTCTCCCTAACTCTCAACTAGAACTACTATACATTGAAAAGTCTAGCCCTAATTCTCTAGAAATGAGAGGTCATCCATTAGAGGGACGCCTCTACATCTCCATAATAATGTGGTGCCCCCAGGGAGGAGGGTCTGGCCCTATATTTAGTCCGGTGGGATGCACGATGGCCGTTTGATCAAACCGACTTAAGGTACGGTGGATATTAACCCTCAAAGGCGGTGGAGGAAGCTTCCAGAAGGGCGTAGGGGTTTCTTTTGGGGGGAGGCCGCCCGGCATATCTCCTCAGGCCGGCCGGCCCTCTACCTCGGCCTTCGGGCCTCCGCTTTGTCGTGGTGTCTTCTTGATCCATGTAGAGCCCAATAGTGTATGTTTCCATCGTGGTTAAGTTTTGTTACTCTGTTTGATGTTAGGCCCTTTTCTGTGGTTTTCTGGAACAATTCTTAGAAAATAATAATTCACCAAAACTCGTGGAATTTGTCAGATAAAACCCTAGACTTCTCTACTTGCAAGTGTATTGACCATTTATCATGTTTATTGCACTATTAAATATTGACGCTATCCACCGTCAACATTTGCCGAGTGCAACACTCGGGAAAGCCTTTGGCGAGTGTAATATGGGCTTTATCGAGTGCATGGGGTACTCGGCAAAGAAAACAAATCCAGTAGTTATAGTCACATGTGTATGGTGACACGGCACATGTGATGTGGTTGGTGATGAGGTGAGTGATGTGTCGAATAACATAACATGGCTTTTATTATTATTTAACTAGCCCATCAACCCGTGCTCTCGCGGACTAAAATTTTAGAAGATATATCATTTAATACATCTAATAGTAAATAATTATTTATACTAAATTATTTATTTTTTTGTGTTTATATTCTACAAAATAGAAGTATTAGGTACTTCATAGTCTATACCTAATTTTCACAAAACTTATTAATTACTTTTTTTGCAAGGGACTAATTTATGTTTTTCATCCATTTGTGTTTTTTACTTTGCATTAGTTTGAAAACTGGCAATTAACTATAGCTGTCCTTACCACATCACATATATTATAAAGTCATAAATCTATATTTTGATTTTTTTAAATGTTAACTACTATATTTTTATCCCTAAGTAAAAAACTCTCGTGCTTCATGTATCTTTTATTAACTCTCCTTTTTGCACTTTTAAAAATAAAGAATTTAGGTCATAGAGTATGTTCTTGAAATATGAATAGCATAAGCAACCATTTAAATCTTGCATCATGTTGCTTAAAGTATGTGATAAAGCTTGAAACGAGATCTCGGATGCGGGTAGCAGTGCTAACCTCAAAAAAAATAATACTTCAGTTGTATAATGTTTGTATTTTAAGCTAATGTAATCTTAAAGGGCCAGAAAAAAATATTGCCGCCAAGTGGTCTTTTTCCGTACTTCCTACATGATTGAAATTTCTTGTTAAGAAATGATATGTGTTAAATGTCAACATATTAAACAATTAGTTGAAATAAATAAATATATCTAAAGCAATATATCACTGATGCGTGCTGGCACAATATATTTGTTTACTTCAATCAAATGTTAATATTAATAACATATACATGCTCTATGATTATTTAAATAATTTTTTAATATAAGATATTGATATTTTTTATGTAGATTTGGGAGGATATTTAATCTTTTAAATAATAAGATAAAAATTAAGTTACGATCTATCATAATAAGAGTATATGAGTAATTAGATACAAATTTAGGTATACTTCAAACCATATTTCTTAACGACACATTGGGTAGTTTAAATATAGATTCATGTGTTACTTGGTAATATTTTACAAATTAGAATAGATCCAATAGCTATTATTATATGGTGGTTTTGAGAGAAATTATTAACGATGATTAGGCTATACGGAATTGATGATCTAATGTTTCATATTTTTGTGAGAATTTTTAGGTTCTCGTCTTTTGTTTTCATAACGTATTCCGTGAGGATTAACGTGGAGTCTCAATTAGGGACATCTAGTTAGATTCTCTTAGTAGTTTTTTCTAGCGTGATATGTGCTTAGTTGAAAACCTAATATTAATATATATAAAACCTAGTTGCATCCTATTTTATGACTTCATTAACCATAGTTAGCTTTTCGAGTTTTAATCAGTTTAAGTAGAAACTCAAGTATTTTTATTTTTTATTCAATTTTTTTTTACTAAAGAGAGTTTAGGTCTCGGTAGTATTGTTTTTCAAATATTGAAATAAAATTGAAGCTAGATTGTACCCTAGCATTGAATTTGTTTTATCAATTATATTATCAATAATAAAATGATATAATGATTCACTTAAAATATATAAAATTATTTAAAATAACAAACTACAAATTTATTATCATTTAGTATTAATATAATTTAAATTGATTTGTAAATATTATGTTATTACGATGTGGTTTGTGAAATAAACATTTCTTCATGCTTCATAAGAAATTAAAAAAATCATCCTAATGTATATATATTAACTTGAAACGTAGGATATGGTCATTTAATTCCATGATTGTAGGAGTTTAAGATTTGTAAATACATATATCTCGTATACTTTATGGATATTGATTTTTAATAGAATATATTAAATATAGATTTGAGCGATGTTTTTGTTTATCTTTTATAATGGTTTTTTATATAGAAATATAAAGGTAATGCATTATATTCTCTTTTATAACAACATACATGGATATGTTGCCTATAAATTAGATGTTATTTTGCACTAACTTTCATAATTACAGAGGTGGGTAATGTATAAAATTTATATGATGTATTTTAAATTATCTTTCATATTTTTTAAAAAGATAATTATCTTTCATAATTTTTTTGAAAGCTAATTATCTTTCATAATCATGGATTTAGGTAATCTAGATGCAAAGTCTGCGTGTTTTTGAAATTATCTTATCTAATAGCAAAAGGTGAGTAATTAGATACAACGTGAGGAGTTCATTTTGATTTATTTTTATAATGGCAAAGTGAGGAATTTAAATATAAATTTAGAGGGTTATTTTGATTAATGTTTCATAATGACAAACATACATGGGAAATTTATACATAAATTTGGGGGTTATTCATAATTATTCTACATAATGGCAAAGGTGGGTAATTTGAATACAAAATAGGGAGTTTAGTTTATGTGTTTTTTATAATGGCAGGTTGGTAATTTTTTTTGATAAATTACAACAGATTAAATGGCTATTATCAGTTATAATGATTAGATTAAATGTTAGATGTTTCTAGTTATCATGAGAATTTTTAGATTTTTCTTTTTCTTAGTACATCCTGGTGAGAATTAACGTGGTGCCTCCATTGGAGCCTCTAATTAGTACTCCCTCTGTTCAAAATTATAAGTCGCTTTGATTTTTTTGGTAGATCCATTTTGCTACGTATCTAGATATAAAAATATGTCTAGATACATAACAAAATGGATAAAGAAAATAAAAAAGATTATGATTTGGAATAAAGAGAGTAATAGTAAGATAAGATTTAACTAAGATCAGCCCAGTTGGCCCATATATTGTGTAGAACCTTTTTTGCTCAACCTAAAATTAGCGTGTGCCTCTTCTAAAAAAGTATCAATTCTGTTCTCTGTATTCGAGGCGGAGGGAGTTAGGTCGAGTTGGGGGCACAAGATAGCGACAGCGAGGTGGTGTTGAGTTGTGAGAGCGGAGGTGAGGCACCCTGGAAGTCACGTGCGGCAGCGTGGGGCAGCGACGGCAATCGGTGTCGAGTCGCTTCGCCCTGAACAAATTCACCTATGTAATTCACAAAAAGTATCAATTTTGTTTTCTGTATTCGAGGCGGAGGGAGTTAGGTCGACTTGGGGGCACAGGACAGCAACAGCGAGGTGGTGTTAAGTTGTGAGCATAGAGGCGAGGCGCCCTAGAAGTCACGAGCGGCGGCGTGGGGGCAACGACGACAATCAACGTTGAGTCACTTCGACCCGAACAACTTCACCTACTCGTAAATCGTGGACGCATGCGCGACGCGAGGCTGCAGATGTGGCGTGCCGCCGAGGCGGTGCACTATCGAGTGCTCAAGGAGGGGCTCGCTGCCATGCCTGGCGTCGATAGCTCGCTGCTCGCGCCCTATGTCACCTGCATGTCAGTGGGCAACGCGAGACGGGTGTTCTATGGCTTCCACGCCAAGTCTATCCAAGGCTTTAGTAGAGAACAAACTTTCTATCCAAGGCTTTAGTCTCGATATTTCTATGGACCGGGCTTAAAAATGCTATTCGTCTCGGTTGGTAGGAGCCATTGGGGCTAAAGTGCCTGCCCAACGGTAAGGAGTGCAACTTTTGCAGAAATGGTGGCAGGAGGGGAACTTTAGTCCCGGTTGTAACCACCAACCAGGACTAAAGACCAGCTTTCAATCCCGGGTTGGTTTTCCAACCGGGAGTAAAGCTTTCTAGCCCGGTTGGTGGTTATAACCAGGATTAGGAGTTCACCCGTTAGTCCCGGTGATGCCTACCAACTGGGACTAAATTCCTAGCTATATATACACCCATGTCCCCAGCCCGAGACACAATATTTCTAATTTGGTAAGTCTTTGCTAGCTTGCTTGTTCATCTGTGTTCTTGCTCGTGGAGCAAGCTCTTGGCCGTCAGTTTCATCTTCATCAATCTTTTTAAGGTCAGCAGGTTCATCTTATAATTTTTATTTGCTAATAGTGTAAATCATTTTAGGGTTTATTTGTAAACATAGAAATTATTTAGCTCGAACTTTATTGCCCCTCAATCTACATTATTTATTTTCTTGAAGGGCACTAGGGAAGGAATTCAGTTTTGCATGCAATTCAATCACCAACATGTGGCAAGTAATCCCAACCATACCCGAGTCGGTGGAGCACTTGTGAAAGAATATTCTCCATGCCAGCTGCAGCATAGGTAACATCATGGAGCAAATTCTGCAAGTGTACAAACAAGCAAGTACTAGTTAGCGACCTTTATTACTCATAGCAATACATGAACATGACTAATATCATACATGACTTACAGCATCCATTGGGTTGTATCTCGCCATCCTTTCTGTAACTTGGGGAGTATCCAGAGTACCCTCACGTAAAGTGTGCATCTTCAAGTATGAAAAATCAGGCATAGTGTACCCAATGCGCTCTATGGCCTAGAACAAAGTAGCACAGTACGGTGCTGGGCCTGTAGCGGAGAAGTAGATTGAGGTCCATGCTGCACAATGTCTTGTGTGTCTTCAGTGTACCTAAGAGGGATGGCAAAGGTGATATCACACGTCCACAACCACTGCGTGTTATCACTTCCCATAACCTCAAAGATGTCATTGACTTAAGAATGTGGAGTGCTGATTCCAGCCACTCCATCGGGTTTATATCTTATATAAGACATATGCAACAGTCATAATATGAATGAATATAAATGTGGAAGAATCGTAATAGCATGTATTTTAAAAAAAAAATTCACACTATAGACGGTGCTAGATACTGCAGAAGGGCCCTATCTAATGATGGTGCAAATGGAAGGTCGCCAGAATGAAAGTTTGGTTCCCGTGCCTCAGGAAGACTGCTGTCACTCATCATGATAATTGAAATAAATAATGCACCTAACATAAAAACCATGGAATTTCTATGTTTACAACTAAACCATGGAATGATTTATGCTATTAGCAAAAAACATTAAAACATGAACTGCCCATATAGTATAGTATTTCTTGGCATTGTGAAGAAAATAAATAATTATAGATTCAAAGGCAACAAAGTTCTTGGCAATTAAATTTCTATGTTTACAAATAAACCATGCAATGATTTGCACTATTAGCAAATAAACAAATATTATTAGAGGAAGCTACTCATATATTATTTTTGGCATTGTCAAGAAAATAAATAATGTAAATTAAATTGAAGGGCAATAAAGTTCCAGCAAAATAATTTCTATGTTTACAAATAAACCCTAAAATGATTTATACTATTAGCAAACAAAGATTATAAGATGAAGCTGCTGACCTTAAAAAAGGTTGATGAAGATAAAACCAGCGGCCAAGTGCTTACTCTCAAGAACATAGATGAACAAGCAAGCTAGCAAAGACTTACCAAATTAGAAATATTGTGTGTCAGGCTGGGGGATATAGGTGTATATATAGCTGGGAAGTTAGTCCCGGTTGGTAGGCATACCGGGACTAGTCCTGGATGTAACCACTAACCGGGGTAGAAAGCTTTACTCCCGCTTGGAAAACCAACCCGGGATTGAAAGCTGGTCTTTAGTCCCGGTTGGTGGTTACAACCGAACTAAAGTTTCCCTCCTACCGCCATTTATGCAAAAGCTGCACTCCTTACGGTTGGGTAGACACTTTAGTTCCGGTTGCTCCTACCAACCGAGGCAAATAGCATTTTTAACCCTGATCCATAGAAATACCGAGACTAAAGCCTTGGATAAAAAGTCTGTTCTCTACTAGTGTTATATATATATATATATTTTAGAAAAGAGAATATATTAATATTTCAGCCTCTGCATCAATCGATGCATATAGCTATTCCCTATTACACAATAACACTTCAAACTCACACAAACTCAAACACACGACATGCACATCAAAGTTTCCGGACCTAGTTGCCTCATCAAAAGATAAAAGTGCCATACATGTTCTCCATCTGCCAGTCGGAACACCTCCTCACATCGAAAATAGCCGCCACAAAGCGAAACATCAAAAGATAAAAAGTGCCATACACGTTCTCCAGCTGCCAGTCGGAACACCTCCTCGCGTCAAAAATAGCCGCCACAAAGTGAAACTATGCCGCCATAACATGCAGGTCATCTTGGTAACTCTAAACTGCTGGCCACCGCCTCCCACGCCGGCCTCCTTGCCAATTTCATGGGATTCTCCCACGCCGGCCGCTCGCCAAATTCGTGGTCCACTGCCAACATGTGCGAGGCCCTCGAACTGCCACGCATATGTCCTCCTTCTGACCACCTTTCTTCGTAGTTGACCCCGCAAATTTAAATCCTCAACTAGGCCACCACCTTCCTTGCCATGGTGCTGGCCGCCACAGAAGACTCACCGAGCACAATCTTCCAAAACAATGCTTTCGTGGAGGAACATGATGCCACAGACGTCGTCGTCGCCTGACCAGGAGGTCCAGGTTTTGACTCAGGAAGACAAGCCATGCAAAGGGAAGAGGCCTGAATGATTGACGCTTTCAAGGAAGAACACGGGTCCGGAAACGTCGTCGTCATCGGCCCAAGAGGGCAAAGCTTTCGCCATGGCACCTCAACCCCCGTGCACAACAATGGCCGAGACTTGTCTGTTGCGCCAGTCGCCGCCCTGTCCGACCGAGCCATCTGCTGTCGTCGATGCTGGCAGCCACCGTCGCCGAGCTCATCGGCCAGCAGCTTCGGCCACAGTCGTGCCGATGACTCCCCACGCCGGAACAAGATCAGGGAGATATAGCCACGGTAGCGAGCCCGTACTCAATGCCCGTCGTCAGCCACCGTCGCGACGGCGCCGTCGCCGGGCGCCCCGCGGCCGTAGCACATTGATGCTAGGTGAGGAGGCCGCGGACTGCAGCAGCCCGCTCTCGCGCCGTCCACGTCCACCCGCCGCACCGTCGACCTCGGGAGCACCAGATTCGGCCTGGGGAGGCCGGATCCGGCCGCTAGGGCACTGGATCTTCTGCCCCACTACTACAGAAATGGGTTTCAATCCCGGCTGGGAACACCCTTTAATCCCGGTTGCCCAACTGTGATTGCCAATCTGGGACTAAAGGTCCCCCCTTTAGTCCCGGTTATGGCAACCGGGATTAAAAGTGGCGATATAGTCCCCGGTTGGGAAATCTAACTAGGAGTAAAAGGTTCGCCAGACCTTGCCGGCCCAACTTCTTTTAGTCCCAGTTGGTTTTCTAAACTGTGACTAAAAGTGTTGCCCTTTTTTCCTATATTTCTCCCTTTTTTTCTATATTTCTTCCTTTTTTCTTTATGGTTTATTTTTAATTTAGTTTAGTTATTCGTATACGAATTGTCTGCTGCTAACATACAAATTGTATCCTGCTAATATATGAATTGTACACTAATTAAAATATATGAAAATAGATAACATAGAAAATAGAGAATATTGAAATAGTTAATTTACATCTCCATACATGCATGAAATAATAAGTATGTGGAACTATATCCACACAAAAGATTGTTATCATGTCCTTTGGATTGCACTCGATCTCTATCCTAATCTAAGGTGCTCTTCACAGTGTCAGTGCTACTAGGTATAAGCATATAATCATAGTAGTAATCACCATTGGGAGCTATGACTTGATCCAAAAGAAATTCTGACATTGCCACTTGAATTGGTTTGATCTTGTTCTCTGGCAGACACTTCCACAATCTCCACATTCTCTGCAATTTGGATGGACCAAAAGTATGAATTTATTTTATTTCTATCTATCATTTAATATAAATGTAAGCATTATGTTATTTTTGTAATTTCTATACTACACGTGTTACAGCTTATAAAAAATACATATTGGAAAAAATAGTTCAAGCAAACCAACAATAGTCAAAAGACTTGTGGAGGACGAGCTAGGAATGGTAAAGCAGCTAAAGATTCCAAATGACGAGGTCAGAATGTTACACATGCATTTATCTAAGAATGTTACACATGCATTTATTTTCTAATTACTCAAGTATCTAAAAAATATTACTCAAGTATGAACAACTACGGCTTCACTGTATCTAAGAATGTTACACATGCATTTATTTTCTAGTTAGCAAGAGGAAACTAAAAAACTGCAGGCATCACATGAGCTATCTAAAAAGCTTGTGATTAAAGGATGAAGCACTAGCCAAGTTACTGCACTGAACAGCTGAACTGCACTGAAACACAATTGCTTTGAGCTATCTGAACATAAGCTAGAAGGGATTAAACAAGTATTTAATTCCAAAATGTATGAACCAAGAACTAGAATGGTTAATTAGAGCTGCAGGCAAACATGTCACAATTACTGTGGCTGCGGCTGCAAATATATAAAATATATGTTCGTTGCAACAAACAAAAGAACCAAGCAGAGTTGAGCTGTTTCTTTTTAGGCAGTAAACTCCGGCTAGCAGAGCAGAGACCAGAGAGAGCACGGCTACTCTTGCTACAGCTGAATACACGATTTTGGACATTGCTCCTGCTGCAGGGCGAATAGCTGCTGCCTATCCTGCATATAAGACACATGTGGCTGCTGCTAATCTGAGACACAGATGGCTGCTGCTAATTGTGACCGAAACCAAATCCACTAAACTCAGTGTAGCAAAAAATGGAATTAGCACAAAAAGTACTAGGAAAGAAGAGGAAAGGATGGAAGGAATACCAGTGCTGAATTGCTGATACCTGTTCTGTTCTTCGACAGGGATAAGGCTACCGCCCGTGAGATCTCGCCCGAGCTGCTGCTGGTGGATTTGGTTTCTGCCGGGATCTGAGAAGCCGTTGACAAAGAGGAGAGATTAGGCTCGAGCTGGGGTTGGGGCGATGGCCCGCGTGCCGCCGGACCTGTGGTGGGCTTGTTGCTTGCCTGCTCCGCCGTGTTGGGGCATAGGGCAAGGGCCCTCCGGGTGGCGGCGCTGGTAGCTAGGGTGAGGTCGTGGGAGCGCCGGTAGTCGGAGACGACGAAGAAGGACCAGTCATGGAGGACATCGCCAGAAAACACAAAGATGAGATATGGGAACGAGTCAAACAGTGATGGATTTAAGGAAATGAGTATTTCACGAAAAAGAGAGCGACGAGAGCTTACTCATGGCAGCGGTGCGACGGCGTCAGGAACATCGATCCGGCAGGCGGCGGTGCTAGCTACGACATTCTGAATTTCAAATTGCAAGAAATTCAAACAAATTTTTAGGATAGTAATTGATTTCAAATGGAAAAGTCACTAACTATAAATTGTTATAGATCATTGACATCTATAACTTTTGTTTGTCATTTTCTTTATTTAAGTCTGTTTAAATCTTCACAACTGCTAAAGAAAATTAGCTCTTATAAATTTGATAATGGGTGAAAGACAACTGCTGAAGAAAAACTTGTATGCAGCTCAGTGGTATGTTTACATCATTTACTTCCTGCGCTCCAGGTTTGAATCTAAGATGACTTAATTTTTCTCATCTTATCCTTTTTTTTGTTTCCTTTACGCTGTGCTAGCTGAATATACATGAAAGAAAGTGTTGATAGCTAAATTTGGTAAGCCATGAGTATGTGTTTCATGTAAAATATTAGGCCGAATCATTGATTATTTGGTTATTTAATTTGTTCGGCTTTGAAGACCCTAGTACGTAGGGAACATATGCGATCTACAAACTAATCTTCCCGTGAAAACCTATGCAAACTACAGCAAAAAATTGTCTAAATTTATCAAAAAATCACACATGTAGATGATATGATGATACACAATCTTGCAAAATATCTTGTCCAAACTCGAATTCCTTTGTGAGATATAAAAATAATAAATTTCAAGCCAGAAAGCTTCCGGATGATTTGTTAAAAGTTTGTTATTTTTATATCTCACAAACGAAGTTGAGTTTGGACAAGACATTTTGCAAGATTGTGTATCATCATATCATCTAAATGTGTGATTTTTTTGGTAAATTTAGACAACTTTTTTTGCCATAGTTTGCACAGGTTTTAATGGGAAGTTAGTTTGCACTGCATACGTTCCCTAGTACGTATTGCCTAGATGGAAATACATGGGCAAATAGAAGTGCTGGTAATTAACTGGCGTCATGCTATGGTTAGGAATTTTTTATTGATACTTGCAGGTGCCGGGAATACTGGTACGTGAGAAATGTAATCTGTTGGTGGTGAGTCATGTGCTGGTCGTGGCAGTCAGGCTGAATTGCGATCAGATGAGGAGGATTTGTGCTGGAGAATAGCAGATGGAAAGTTTGCGCTGGAAAATAGCAGATGGAAAGATATATGTTGGTTTTCAGGAAAACTTGTATCGTAGAGATCAGTTGCCGTATTTCACCGAAAGCATGCTGTAAACGGATTAGTTTCTTGATTAACAAAGATCAAAGTCCAGATCACCCTATATATATGTGGGGTTAAGGCCGGTGGTAGAGGGTTCGCCCAACATTGACAAAAAACAATCTACTATTTTGCAGTTATTTCTTCGTACTTTTTCTTTCATTCGTTTCTTCTTCTTCCGTCTCTGTTCTTGCCCGCCAAGTTCAGAGATCGCAGTGCTATGGTCATTCCTAGTTGTTGCATTCATCACACGAGATCTAGACGTCATTTAGGTTTCGTTTGAGATTAATCCATTGCTGATCGTTGGGAGCGAAGTCACGCTTCCTCATGTCAGCACGAGAAGGGCCGTTCTATTTTTTTCTCCGGCAGGAGAGAAGATCGGCCGAGCTGTTATTCTGATCGAGAGACAGAACGTGTTGCGCGTTACGCGTCAACAGAAAGCCCTCATATTGTCTTATTTGAATACATACAGAAAAGAAAAAAAAACTTGCAAGCCCTCATATTGACTTTTTTTTTTATTCCTATGCCTACACTATCTGAATAGATACATTGTCACACCCCAAAATTTCTGATTTTGAGTTGTGCTTTACAAATATTAGATAAATGAATGTTTTTAATATTTAGATAAAATTTATCGATATTAGTTTAAGTTTTTATATATTTTTGTTAAATAAAGTTATGATCTTCAAATCTTTTTAGAATCAATTTGAAGGGCTCTCCAATGTGGTATTTGATTGTTGATTGATTTTGGTGTTTTTGTATGTGGTAAGTTTTTAAAAACACGACTAGATGTCGTTCGAAACTTTTCGGAGATTTTTCGGACTTTTCTAAAACCTTTTTCTATTTTTCCCTAAAGCAAAATCTAATTTTTGGGGGCTCTAAAATATTTTTTTCATGTGCTTCAAATATTTTATTTCAATTCATCATCTTCCTATCTATCTTTGGGTATTTTTCTATAATTTTTGGAGTTTTGAAAATAGTTTTTAGAGATTTAAAACGATTTCAGCATTTTGTGGAATTATTTTTGACTTGGAAATTATTTTCTAGAATTTCCGAAATTATTAAAGATGCCTCAAATTTTCAAACCGCCGAACCTCAGACATATATAAATGCCGGCGTTCTCCTCCTCGCGCTCATCAAAAAAATACGATCGGTTTTTGCGGTTGCCTCTCCTAGCCTCCCGGATCTAACTTGTAGAAGTTTCAAAACCGCTCTACTCCGGCGAGCTTTTTCCGGCCAACTCAGGTGTCTCCGCTGAAAACCGCCACCACCGTGAGGTTCGTATCGTCGTTATCACGTCTAAGTATATTCGTTTTCTCAAATCCGTGGCCGTATGACCAAGTTCCTTTCTCCTCCGTTTTTTCGGCGGCGTTCCGGCGAACTTCATGGGCGTTCGTGAAGCTTTTTCGTTGTTCGCATCATCTCCGGCCCTCGGCCTCGCTCCTATGCCACCCACCGTGGACTCCGCAACCTCCATCCCAGCCCGGCCGCCCCTCCGCACCCCAGCGCGCCCCTGTGTGGTTCCATGGAGCAGCAGCCAGCCGTTCTTGATGTGTCCTCGGGCACCGTGAGTAGCCCTGTCTTTGCGACCCATTCGGGCCACCGCCCATGGACTGGGCGCCCGCTGCACCGTCTCTCCGGCTGGCCGTCCGGCCAGGCCAAGGCCCCTCCCTCCTTCCCCACGAAGCAACGACCAGCAGCGGCCATGGCCATGGAGGCCACGTTCTGTTTATCGAGGAAGAAGGAACGTCCAAGGTAGAAGACGACTTATATTTACTAAATTGCCATCCAGTTTTTAGTTCCATAGTTTAATCGTTTGATTTTACTTTTTTGCTCTGTTCTAGTTGCATTAGATTCGTGTCGCTGTGCTCTACCCAGTAAGTAGTTCTGAGATTGGGCATACAACTTGATAATGATTTTATTGATTTAAAAACGCTAATTTGATTAATAATATGCATATAAATAATTTTCTAATTAAAAGTATAATAGGCTTAATCCGTTCTTGTTGTGCTGTGACTGTGCCGACTCAAGCTATATGTTAGCAATGACTTTTGCCATGTCTCACACCTCTGGATTTTATAAGTTAAATATTAATTTGAATAATGCTTATGTAATTGAGTTTATAATTAAAAGTAATATAGAGTTTTATCTTTAGTCTTTTATAAATCAAATAATCAACTGGCTTAATTCTAAATCAAATATTTCTTTATTATAATTTGGTTAGTTAAACACGCTGCACATAATAGACTCATAAAGATGCTCTCACATGTTTATTCCCTTTGCAAGGTGAAGATTAAATGGCTTAAATAATATGAGATATATTTATAAATAAAATGTGACTAAAGTTTAATCTCAGTTTTTTCTAGTTAAAATATAATTTGACTTAAATCAACTTTAGGATGTTTATTTGAGATATCCATCACCTCGTTTTTGCGTAACTAAAATGAATCAAACACATGGTCTACCTTGGATAACTTAGATCTATCGATAGCCATGTGATTTTCAGTGATAGTTTCTTTACCTGTAGTTCTTGTGCTCTTGAGACTATAGCAACAACCTCTCTTTTTAGTATGTTGTTTTATCTTGTGTGGTGTATTGTTCTCAATTGTCTCTATTTGTTGCTTCTATGTTTGCTATGGTGTTTGCTACGAGTAGAACGAGAACCGTTTGGGAGCCCTCAAGATCAGAAGGTTGTGACTAGAAGCAAAGCATCAGCGAGATTGAGCAAGTGTATGAGGCAAGTATATCACGGGATCATCCTTGTTGATCTATTCACCTTAATCACCATTGTCATATGCATGTGTCTACCTTGACAACCGTAGAGATTATAACATAGTGTTGATTTCCTGTTCCTTGACACCGGTGGGATGTGATGCATTAAATAGAAATGCTAGTGCTCTATAGTTACCATGATCTTTAACCGACTAATGACTTATGCCTAAGCTATAAAACTTGCTTTTATTATTATGCTCACAGGGGACTAGTACACTGTGGTTGTGTGCTAGCTGCCTCTCCATAAGGACTAATCTGTGGGCGACAATCCGGGACTTACAGTACAACCATGAGGGCTATATGGCTCTGGCTTTAGTCAAGTATGGGGACCTTTTCTAACTTGTTAGAGGTTACCGAAAGGCGCAAGAGGGGTGTGTTCCGGGTCAGGTATAGTGCGGCCTCTGTCCTTATGTGTGCTGCTACGGGTATGAACCATTTGGAAGGGGAGCTCTACACTTGCAGGCCACAGAAACCTAGCGGCCCTAACTCGTTAGACAAACCCTTGAAAGACTTCATAGTGAACCCTGCCGACCCTCCTCGGAAGTGGGTCAAGAGGTTGGCCGCCTCAGGCAAAGGGGTAAATCACGACTCATGGTGAAAGTGTACAACCTCTGCAGAGTGTGTTAAAAACTGATATATCAGCCGTGCTCACGGTCACGAGCGGCCTTGGACCCTCATAGAATAAATGATGATGTATTCTGTTAATGACTATTTATGCTAATCATTAATCATGCTTACCTGATCATGTGTAACTTTGGAAAAAGGGTATATCTTGATGCTTCACCACCTTGCTAAACCGACAATGATAAAAGCTAAATCTTTGTATAACCCGTGTCAGCCTTTTGAGCCTCATTAACCCTCGTGTTATGCTTGCTAAGTACGAGGAGTACTTATGCTTGTTTTATTTTCAACTTTGGAAAATCCCGGATGGGTAACAGATGGCTACAACGAGTACTTCCCTGAAGACTACTAGGTGTGCCGTCAACCAGTCAACCGTTCCCTGTGGAGTGAGAGCTCACGGAGAATAGCTATCTATATGTTGTTTATGTATCGAGACTTCTGTTATATGTAATGACTTTATAATCGTGATGTATGAGACACCGTGATGATACTTATATAAATTTGTGACTCGTGTGTGTGATTGATCTCTGGGCACACATGAGTTTATGCATTCAGTTTCTTCCTTGAAATTGGGTGTGACATACATACATATATGAAAAGAAAAAATGCTATACTTATGCTAGCTGAATATATTTATACATACATATGTACTCTCTCTATATAGAAAAAGAATGTCATTTTGGACAAGGTTTTAGTCAAACATTGGGAACATAAATCATAAATAACTTTTACATTGTTGAGTTTAGAAACATGAAAACCATATAAATAGATTTCTCTTGAAAAATACTTTCATAAAAATATAAATATATCACTTTTTGATGAGTATTTTTTTTAATAATATGAAGTCAAAGTTATACTTTGGAGACCGTGTCATTGTCCAAAACAATACTCTTTTTCTATATGGAGGGAGTACATACATGAAAAGGAAAAAATGCTATGCGCTTGTTGTTGACATTTCTAACATTATTTCGCGTTAAGTTGTCATCCCTAACATGATGCCAAAAATGTTGGAAAAGAATCTACACTTGACTGCTCTGAAAATAACTCTATAGAGTATATCCGCAAGCGCACAGATAACTATCCTGTTGTAGTATTTCACCTGGTAAGATTCCCAAGTATCGTTGATTTGTTTTTAGCCAAACGGAAAACTTATTTATTGCGTGGGATTATCTCTAAAGGGGTAGAAAAGGAATTTGGACTATGGCTTTGAATGTGCAAACCTATGATAATTAACAGCGGTCTAATGCTTTAGCGAGAGGTGAGTCAAAATAAACAATAAAGATAAAGATAAATATGATAAAAGGTACTTTTTAGAGACAAAGATTAAAGACTCATCTAATGTGATTTGGTTAAACAGGAATTTCGGCTAGAGTAAAGAACTTCTAAGTTATCCCTAAATAATAAGTCTACAGATTACATCAATATACACACTTTCATCTATAGTATAATCAACTCAGAAAACAGCAGAAGGAGCATCAACTAGGAAGGATATTGAGACATAACGTCACCTTCTTCGCGACTGCGCTCTACGGGCCTACATGCGGGGGATAGAAGACAGAGGACTCAACAGACCTGTACATCTATGATCTATCACAGTACCCAGCATATCAGGGTGCATCCGTAGGCACATATGATATCTAAGCACCATGCTTACACAATACATACTATCTGACCCGCTCGAGTCTTGAATTAGCCGCTTTACTAACATATGACTATAATCATCATTAATCATAACTAATCAAAAATGCAATTAGAGTAAACTAAGAACATAATAAGTAGCAATATAATAATTAAGAATAAAGTCATAAAAGAGATATAAGACTAATTACTAATCTCCTGACTGCAGATCGAAAGCTCCGAGCATAGCGCCCAACTCTACTTGAACCTTACTAGTTAAAAACTAATTTAGAACTTAAAAAACCAGAGCTCTAATTCTAATCTCTGGAAATCCTAGCTTTTAGTCTAATCTTGACAAATGAATTGAGGCAAAACCCTAATTGCTCCTGGAGGGTTGTAGGCCCATATTTATAGCCCAGTGGAGAAAACGATGGCCGTTAGATCAAACCGACTTCACGTATGGCCAAGACTGATCCTTGGAGGAATACTCTAGAAGTTGGCAGGTGGGACCCACTAGAGGGTGCCGGGCGGCCCAGGCTGTGGGGCTGGCGGGTGTAACACCCTCGGTGTTACCGTGTAAACAACTCACTAAACCATGTCATGAGCATCATGTTTATGTATTATTGCATGTGGCAAAATGAGAAATTAAATTTTTGTTGCACTAATTCTCAATTTGAGCTCTAGCTTATTCCTCGTCCAAATATCCTCCAACTCCATCTCTCGCTATTTATCTTCTTCTTAATTCCATGATCGCGCTCACAGCATAGTCGCAGAGCAATCCCGCGTCGCACGCTTGCAGAGCACCTCGCTAGCAAGCTGTAATGCTTTTACTTCGCCATGACAAGCACGGCGATGATCGACCACGGCAGCTCGTAGGAACTCGCGTGTCACCAATAATGGCTTGCTGTAGAATTTCAGGCTTCACGTCCTGTGCTTGCTCTCCAGCAGGGACGGAGCTACGGGAGTTGTTTGCCACAAAACACTTTGATAGCTCACATTTTCTACTCGGGCTTTAATGTTAAGTTGTCCAAACTTTGGCTACGTTTGCATCTGCACCTTCTGTAGCACGGCAAGTAGTATTTCAATCCACGCATGCGGAGTGCACTAGAATTTTCTACATGGCTGCATGCATTGCCTCACCATCAGCTTAGTCAAGGTCAATGAGATGCATGAATGATCAGCACCCACATTCATCACGTTATGGACCAAGACCCGTGGTCATGTGCAGCTCAACAAATCATGGTGTGATTAGCCTCCTCCAACAATACCTTTTTAATTTTCGGAATTAATTAGGGACCAACTTGTAAAATCTATATCTCCCTCGTACGAACTCCGATTCTATTGATAATTCTTCCTAAATTCATCTAAAATCATGCTCTACCCATCCTTATCATTTTCTTCATCTCTAGGGCTCTTTAAATTTATTTATTTTCTATGATTAATTATTTGCGCGTTCGAAGCTAACGGAGTGACTGAGAAAGAGCACGAGGCCGAGCTGAATCCCACCTATCTTTTCCTCTCTGCTACATAGCAGGGCCGCACCATTATTTTCATCGGAGGGAGGTCATCTTGGGTCAATTCATCATGTTATGCAAGGCGAGTGAGGCCATCTGCTGCAGCTTGTAGAAATTCTTGTGCCAATAATGGTCCTGTTGAAGCTTGCTAATTTTTCACCCTGTGTCGATGACCAATCGCAGCAACACCATCTCACACGCTACGCATTAATCACACAAAGAATCAGCCCATCGAGCACACCGCTCACTTACTACTCGCAATGGCATGTGCATGCACCAGCAGCACCTACACGTTGAACCCAAAACACACTCCACAACCATTCACTTGCCTGCAAATCCAAATATTGATTAATCCAATCATTTTTCTTCTTCCATAAATGGATTAGCATCCAATATCAAGACGAGCAGAATCTCCAACAATTATGTGACCTGTCACTGTCCTTTCTTGCTATTCCAATCACCCGTGCTATACTCCACCTACAAGTCTCGTCGCATCGCTTTGCAAAAATTATAAGCACACGATGTGCTACCTCTGCATTATGTATCGCGTACGCCAGACAGCTCTTCATTAACTTCTTATACACCAATCATCCCGTTTCGCCTGCTTATAAAGGTACACGCGGGGTAGCTCTTCCTTTGCACTGAGCTCACTGAGCCGTCCCACTCCACCACTCACCGTGTTTCTTCCCAAATCAAATTCCTCTATTCTTACCCGAGAAAGCTGTATCTATCAATTCTCCCGAACTGTGATCAGTCGAGGTAGCTAAGATGTCCTATTTATAAGCTTAATAAGTTGCTTAGGAAATTCAGTTTGTGCAGCTATTTCATGATGCTTTAACATCCTGTTTTGGGAGATTAATGCATAGTTTAGTACCTTAGCCATTAGAGCTAGCTGATCGATGCAGTTGTCTGTTCCTTTTTAAGAGTTGTTGTTGCCTAAATAATAATCGTTGCATCATCATTGCATGCATATAGAGAATGAGTTGGCGGAGATCGCGACCATCGGCGATCAGGAGTACGAGGAGATCATCGAGGAGTACGAGGAGGAGATCCTCGTCCCGGAGGAGTTCCAGGGGCCGTTGCTGACTAACCCCACTGACATCGCGCCTGCCCAAGGCAAGCCCCGGTGCATAACCCTTATTTTTATAATCACCGTATAAATATATATTGTGTATTTACGTTACCGAAATTCTGTGAAACCCACATGCATAAATATTTATCCTATGAGTCTTACTAGTGCAGGATCGTATAACTGCTATGCTTAGGTTATCGGTTGCGTGAGTAACCTGCCGTTACTCACAATAGAAGAATATTATTACTCTCATGATAAAATGATGGAAAGAAAATGGTGACCGGGCGGGGATATGGTTTGGGTATTGGTGGGTGTGGCAAGTTATGTTCGCTGGGCGCGGGGCTTAGCTTGGTCACATTGTTTCCCGTGTCCGTGTCGATTGAGGACCGTCCGTTCTTTGTGGATGGTAGTCAGGTCACAGACTTATTGTCTGAGCACATACTTGCTTGTGCGAGCGGGAAGGCTTGTTTCACTCTTGTCGTGGGTTCCGGCTCTATCTGGACCGGCTGATTGGAGGTAGAGATGGTGGAGGTCCTTGCACCCTACCGAGTCTGTAACTCAGGTAGTGGGGGCTTGGAGTCCAAGCTTGGACGGGGACCGGGAGCCCTCGGCAGGAGTGGGATGGGTTGGTCTTACTTGTGCCTAGGGTACAAGTGGGGCGTGTGTTTTCGGGGCACCTAGCTGGGTATATTGATTCACGAATCGCTGTTGGTTCACCATAGTAAGAACTGAAACATGGAGATGGATAAAAAGGACTCTGATTGCTTATCACTTGCTTGAAAATAGAACAAGTGCTTATATAGAATGGTTAGCTAATGAACCTAAAATGAAGGCTAATAACCTGACAATAAGGATATACTCTTAGTAATGCTTTCCGTAAATAAATAAAACAACAAACCATATAGCCTCAGCATATCCTTGAGAGTCGGGAAGTTATTTCCACTAGTTGGGTAAGTCTTGCCAGTACATTGTATACTCAGGGTTTATTTTATCCCTGTTACAGGTGCAGCCTGAAGAGCTCGTTCTTGTGTGTGGAGGATTCTTCTGGTGGGCACAGATGGATCCTTGTATCGTTTTCGCTAGTGTTTAATTAATTTTCACTGCTTAATTTTCCGTACTCTGAAACTCTGGTATTGTAATGAATAAATTTTCAAGACTCTATGTTGTATAAAATGGAATAAATGATGTAAGTTCCGCACTCATTATGTATCCTAGGTGAAATTGTGGATTTTCGAGTTCTCCAGTGGGGTGTGCTCGACAGAATTTGTCTGATTAGTGCGCTCACTAGAGTACTTAGTGTCTAATGGAAGACGAGTACTCTCGGAAGTGTATTAATTCAGGCGGTTCTGCCACAGTTGGTACCAGAGCATTAAATGAGTATTTAGAACTTAAAAACCTATTTCAAAACTAAAACTTGACCAACAAAAGTTTTTTCAAAAGGTAGGCCGTGGTAACTTTGCGTATATAAGTATAAGCCCTAATATTATGGTCTATCTAGGATAGTGGCACTGGTTTTAACTAATGATTTTCTGCAGGTATGCTAACTTACGTGACATAAGAAATCGATTAGTATTCGGCAAGTGAGTGTGCGATGTGCCAAATTTTATACGTATGCCACTATATTCTAGCTTGAGTGATGCGAATAGGTCGAGCATGCATCATTAATCAGAACCTTGCAAAGTTAAACCTCCCCTCACGTGAACCTCAGTAATTTAATAATCTTAATAAAAAGAAATGCTGTCACCTAAAGAAGAAACTTAGATTTAAGAGATAGTTTGTCTAGCCTTATCAACTCTCTTAGCCCCTTGTTCTGGAAGGCCTTGTTGCTGATTTTGGACGGTCTGCTTGCAGATGTCGGTTCAGTCTGAGCACGGTAGGTCCCACGGCGAAAACAGCCATGGTCATCATGAGGCTGAGGGTGGTGGTCAAGGCGCCGAAGGAAATGTTGCGGCTCCAGCTGTTGAGCCTCCACCGCCACCACCGGCTCCTTCGACCATCACTGAGATGATGGCAGAGGTGGAAGCTGCTCGCCGTGACTCAGCTTATGCTTTGGAGATGCTAGCACAGGCTGTTGGAGGGATGCACCGTGGAGGCAATGGTGGGAACGAAGGTGGTGCCCGTGGTCCTGAGAGGCCCTGTTCTTACCAAGATTTCTTGGGAACGCACCCACCTACCTTCATCCCAACTGCAGAGCCTCTGGACGCGGAGCATTGGCTTCGTGGTCTAGAGCAGAAGTTCTTACTGCTCGCCACAGTGACCGATGAGCAGAGGGTGCGCTTTGCTGCACAACAGCTTCAGAGGTCCGTGACTGCTTGGTGGGATACAATTAACGCCATGCAGCCTGCAGGTCACCGTGTGACTTGGGTGAGTTCTCGCGCGCCTTTCATCAAAGCATTTTATTCTGCGAGGACTTCGAGTAGGAAAGTTTGTGAGTTCCTAGAATTGAAGCAAGGGAATATGTCCGTGACGGATTATGTCAACAAATTCAACCACCTCTCACAGTATGCAGGAACTCATATGGACACTGATGCAAAGAAGATGGACTGCTTCAATCGTGGTCTTTCTAGTGTCCTGCAAGAGAAGTTATTTACTGGAGGCTACAGTACTTTTGGAGAGCTAATGAATGCTGCCATCACCATGGAGGGGTTGCAACGTGACGCACAGGCTGAGTGGAAGAGGAAGAGGACGTTTGTGGGTTCTTCCAGTCACCCGCAGTCGCAGAAGGTCCAGGTGGTTAGAAGGGTGCCCCACCACTCTCCTGGTGGACAGCAGTCCCACCACACTCGCCAGACTGCGTGCGGGTGTATCGACCTCGCATGCACCTACTCGCCAGACGCAGCAGACTCTCCAGAAATTTTAGAGACAGCAGTTTCCTCCTCGTCAGGGATAGGGAAGCAGCAGGGTAGTCTTGCCTGGTGTGTGTTTTAAGTGTGGCAAGGAAGGCGACTATGCTCGAGATTGTCCACAGAATCAGCCTTCTCAGCCTTCAGCTAATTCCCGACTGATCAAAAGGACTATTGTCAGGAAGAAGGTTCCTGCCAACCGTTCTGGACAAGTTAACTTCACCGACGCAGAAGAGATTCAGCAGGGAGAGCCTGTAATGGCTGGTATGTTCTCCATCAACTCCCATCCAGCATGTGTGTTGTTTGATTCTGGTGCATCACATTCGTTCATGAGTTTGGGATATGCACTAAGGCACAATATTCCTACTATGGCTATTCCTATTGCCTATAGAATCAGGGCACCGGGTGCACAGTTGTGCATTAAAACCCAAACTGAGACAGTCAGCTTAGTTCTAGCCACACACCCTTACCGCCTTCAGTTCATGGTGCTACCTAGTCAAGGAATAGATGTGATTCTTGGAATGAATTGGTTGCAGAATAATGGGGTAGTCCTGAACCTTAAGCAGCGAGTGGTCGAGCTGAAGCTTCCTTTTTCTGAGGATAGAATGACTCTTCTTATGCCTTCAGTTCCTGGCTTGCTAGTTGTTGCACATGTTGAAGCCTCCCCTAATCTTGTTTCTATTCCTATGGTCTGTGAGTTTCCTGATGTCTTTCCTGAGGATCTCCCTAGCTTGCCACCTGATAGAGAGGTAGAGTTCACCATAGAGTTGGAGCCAGGAACTGTTCCCATTTCGCGGCGTCCTTACCGTATGGCTCCACCGGAGTTAGCAGAGATGAAGAAGCAGTTAGAAGAGCTGTTAGTGAAGCGTTTCATCCGTCCCAGCACATCACCTTGGGGTTGTCCAGCCATTTTTGTGAAGAAGAAAGATGGTACTCTTCGCATGTGTGTGGATTATCGCCCTCTTAACGCGGTAACCATTAAGAACAAGTATCCCTTGCCTCGCATCGACACCTTGTTTGATCAGTTAGCTGGTGCAAAGATGTTTTCAAAAATTGATCTCCGTTCTGGGTACCATCAGATAAAAATCCGGCCCTAAGATATTCCAAAAATAGCCTTCTCCACAAGATACGGCCTTTATGAGTACCTAGTCATGTCTTTCGGTCTCACTAATGCTCCTGCCTTCTTCATGTATCTCATGAATTCAGTCTTTATGCCGGAGTTGGACAAGTTTGTGGTAGTGTTCATTGATGACATTCTGGTATACTCCAAGGATAAACAAGAACATGAGCAGCACCTCCGTATAGTGTTGACTCGGCTGCGAGAGCACAAGTTGTATGCCAAGTTCAGCAAGTGTGAGTTTTGGTTGGACCGAGTGCAGTTTTTAGGGCATGTCTTGACTCCTAAGGGCATCTCTGTTGATCCTAGTAAGGTGCAAGACATGCTGAATTGGATGTCTCCAAAATCTGCACATTAGATTCATCAGTTTCTAGGTTTAGCTGGTTATTATCGGCGCTTCATTCCAGACTTCTCCAAGCTAGCCCAACCTATGACCAATCTACTTCGAAAGGATTCTAAGTTTGTATGGAGTCCAGCCTATGAGAAAGCCTTCCAAACTTGAAGATATTACTTACCTCAGCCCCTGTTCTTGCTCAGCCGGATATTGAGAGACCCTTTGATGTGTACTGTGATGCATCCAAGATCGGGCTTGGTTGTGTGCTCATGCAAGATGGAAGGGTGATAGCCTATGCTTCCCGCCAGCTGAAGAAGCATGAGGTGAATTATCCTACATATGATTTAGAGCTTGTTGCAGTATGCATGCCCTAAAACTATGGGGACATTATTTATTGGGAAATAAGGTGCACATTTATAAGGACCACAAGAGCCTCAAATATATTTTTACTCAACCTGAGTTAAATATGAGGCAACGAAGGTGGCTTGAGTTTATCAAGGATTACAATCTAGAAGTTTATTATCATCCTGGAAAAGCAAATGTGGTGGCTGATGCTTTAAGTAGGAAGTTACATCAGGGTGGTGAGTCACCAGATGACTCTGTCTCTTTGAAAAATATGAGTAAGGATGAGGAATCTTTGCCCCATAATCATTCTGAGATTCTAGCACATATTGCCTTGGCCTCAAGCCTGTATGAGCAGATTATTATGGAGCAAAGGCAAGATGCTAATAAGATTCCTCATATCCAGAAGCTCGTCGCTGAAAATCGTGGTCCTAATTTCAGCATTGATGAGATGGGTGTAGTCAAGTTCAAAAATCGTTTGGTGGTTCCTGCCAACAAAGAGCTTAAAAGGACAATTTTGGATGAAGCTCATAATTCCAAATTGTCTATACATCCTGGAAGTGGATCTGTGTACTTTGTATTGGTGGCCCAACATGAAGCAAGATAATACCAGATACATAGCAGAGTGTGATATTTGTAGAAGGGTTAAGGCAGATAAACTTCGTACACCGGGTTACCTGCAACCTTTGCCTATCCCTGCATGGAAGTGGGAAGATATCTCTATGGATTTTATCACGGGTTTGTCCTGTATAGCCAAGGGATACGATTCCATTTGGGTCATTGTGGATCGCCTCACCAAGTCTGCTCATTTCCTCCCGGTAAAGATGGAACATACAGCCACAAAGTATGCCAAGTTGTATTTTGAAAAGATTGTCTCATGGCATGGAGTGCCCCTGACTATCATTTCAGATCGAGGGTCAGTGTTTGTCTCTCAATTCTAGAAGCAGTTGCAAAAATGTCTAGGCACTCATCTTCTCACTAGTTCAGCTTACCACCCCATGATGCAGGCGGTCGGTCGACCGAGAGGGTCAACCAAATCCTCGAAGATATGTTGAGAGCTTGTGTCATCTCTTTTCCCGAAAAGTGGGATGATTGTTTGCCTCTAGCTGAGTTTTCTTATAATAATAGCTATCAAGAAAGTATTAAGATGTCACCTTTTGAAGCCCTTTACGGCAGGAAGGTATAGAACACCACTTAACTGGGTTGAAGTAGGAGACCGTGGTTATTTCGGGCCAGATCTTATCAAAGAAGCAAGAGAGCAAGTGTTGACACCTATTAATGTATAATTTTTATTAGCAAATATCCCTGTGTCATACATGAATATCTATTAGAATAGGGTTATTACTAATAATTTCCACGAGTTTTGGTGAATTGTATATTTTTTAGAGAATTATCTAGAAAAGTTTAAAAGAGGGATTAAAGTGCGTAATTATCACAAAACTTGATCGCGACGGAAAATATCACCAACAGGGCGTGAGAAGAGTCTAGAAGACACCCGAAGCAGCGGAACCCCGGCAGAGGAGCCCTGGTGGGGCCGGGCGACCCCACCCCTGCGCCGGGCGGCCCCCTGCGGCTAGGGTTTCATTCCCCCTTCTAGAAGCTTTCTTCACCGCCTCCGAGGAGTCATCTCAGCCCCTTGTTAAGTCGGTTTGATCCAACGGCGCGCATTCATCCCACCGGGCTATAAATAAAGGGCTAGACCCCCTTGAGAAGAGGCCAGATCAAGAGCTAAAGAGCCAGAGCATTAGATAGATATCCACTAGATCTAGGCTAGCAATCAAGATAGAGATTAGAGAGATAGAGTAGAGGAGTAGAGATTCGGAGGAGTCCCGACTGTCGAGCTTCTTCGTAGGCTGTATTAAATGCGGATTCAGACTCCCTTGCCCGGAGCTGCGTTACGAGGTACTTTTTTGTATTCGCCATTCGATTCAAGTAAGCAACTTGTTTTTATTCGTTCTTAAGTTTGCAACTCATATTATATTGAGTACTTTGATTTGGGTAGCTCCTAGGTCGGAGGAGTGATTCGTAGTATAGACACGGTGTCTGGGCTATGGTTGCTTGTAGATATCCCCTGATTAGCCGGATAGTGGTAGTTCGCGAAGGTGACTTTATAGCTTCGTTGATTCTTCTGTAGTCCACGTCCCGTTGATAGAACAGATAGGCTGATAGGTGCTTGGTAGAAGATTACTCTGTTTATTCTCGTATTCGAGTGACTTGCCCGATTAGACGATATTATACAAAGCTTACCGGTTGTCGGAACTAGAGTGCAATAGCTATTTTCTCGTTTTTGATAGTTTTCTAGACTGTTTGTACCCCCTTTAGATTAAGAGTTATTGACTTAGTCATAAATCACCTACTGTTCCTTTGGGTTCGATATTAAAACCGAGTTGATCTTGGTGGAGTCTTGATCAAGATATATATCGTGCGCTTGCGGATAATCTCGATTATAATTATAATATAGGGTTCGATTAATTTATACCAATAAGCATTTTCGGCGCGTTCTTGCGGGGAACGGTTTGCTGATTTTGACTTTAGTTTATCTTAATCTATTATTATCCTTTTACCTTGAAAAAAATAATAAAATAGAATAAAATAAAAATAAAATAATATGGAACATGAATCTCAACTTTTATATCAATATGGAGCACCGTCGGGATCATACCTCCAAGCCGAAAGGATCATCTAAACCTATTACATTATTCGGCTATGAGCTACGCTCGGGATTAATCAAATTAGTTCGGGAACATAATTTTTACGGTAATTCTAGCGAAAACCCCTATTCCCATTTAACCGATTTTGAGCAAACTTGTTCATGTCTAAGTATTAAGGGCATGGCCGATGATACTTTAAGATAGAAACTCTTTCCGTTTTCACTAACGGGACGAGCTAAGAAATGGTATAATCGCCATGTTGAGAGTAGTCAAGGAGATTGGGAAATATTACGAAAAAAACTTTTGTCTTAAATTCTTTCCTAGGCAAGGCTTGGGATCGTTTTAATGGTTTTGTGAATTACGGACCTAATCTTGCTTTACCGGAACCTATGCTTTGACAACATTTTTTTTTGGCCTTGATGATAAAAAAAATAAAGAATACCTAAATTTGGCCGCGGGTGGAGCATTTATGCATATTCTGCTGATCATTTGAAACTATTCTTACTAATATCTTAAATGAGCTTCTGAAGAAAAAAAAGAGTTGTTAGAAGAAGAATCCCCATTAGTTGAAAACGAACTTTTGTCTAATTCATCTCAACTCAGTAGTTGATTTAGCTTTTGAACTAGCTAATGAGAAAGAAATAACCCTAATTTCTGAATAGATGTGTGAAATTGAGGATGAGTTTTTTGATGATTATGGAAATACTATATTTTATCGTAAGATTATTTAACCTCAACAATTTAGAAATTTTGATCCAAATCTTTCATATCCCGATGACTTAAAATTTCTTAGAGAAATGACAAGAGAATTAATTTTTATTTTGGGTGATGAGTGGTTGATAGAATCGAGCAGTCTCAACAAGTAATTCGCCTTAATTCTCCCACTATCACTATAAAATTGTAAGTAGATACATATCCATTTGAGACTTTATATGACCTAGTTGTAGGAGTCAATATTATGTCTTATACATTTGCTAAAGAATTCTTAAAAGATATACCATTAATTCCTACAAATAAATTATTAAAAAACTGTTCAGGACACATTATTCCTAGCTTAGGAGTTCTAAGTGCACTTCCTATTGTTATTAATGATCTCCGAATTTTGCTGAATTTTTATATCTTTGATGTTTGGGATTTTGATGTAATGATAGGACTTCCAATTATAAAACTTCTTTGAGAAGGTCGCAATGGTAAATTAGACATTAAAATTGGAAAAGGATGTAGTTTTTCGATACCTATAACGCATTCAGTAAAATTTAAAGCAGAACCCCTTTCCGAAGTAGATCCAATAGAAGAGGTTAGAGCCATTGAATTTAATGAATTTGTTGAACCTGATTTAGAGGATGACACTCAGTTTTTCATTAATGAAGAGGAGGAGGACCCTATTGATCCCGAACCTCTTGATGAATTGCTAGAGCCGCCTAAAACTCCTATTAAGCTTAAGCCATTACCTTCTGGTCTTAAGTATGTTTTTCTGAATAATGATCAAAATTATCTAGTGATTATTAGTGATAAACTCTCGATGAAGAATCTTATAGATTAATTCATTGTTTTTAGAAAAACATCGTCTTTGCTTTTTGGTTATTCACTCCAAGACCTTAAAGGGATCAGATACATCTGTGCACTCATCGTATACCAACCAATCCCGAAATTACACCTTCAAGAGAGTCTCAGCGTAGACTCTAAAATACGATGAGAGGTTGTGAAGAAAGAGGTCTTAAAACTTCTACATACAGAAATTATATATCCTGTACCACATAGTGAGTGAATAAGCCCCGTGCAAGTTATACCTAAAAAAGAGAGGGATGACAGGTTGTCCAAAATAATAAGAATGAATTAATACCCCAAAGAACTGTCACCGGATGGCGAATGTGTATAGATTACAGAAAACTCAACAAGACAACAAAGAAAGACCATTTCCCTTTACCTTTTATTGAGTTGTTAGAGCGCTTAGCCAATCATTCTTTCTTTTGTTTCCTTGATGGTTATTCAGGATACCACCAAATTCCTATCCACCTTGATGATCAAAGCAAAACCACATTTACTTGTCCTTATGGAACTTATGCTTATAGTAGAATGTCGTTTGGATTATGTAATGCACCCGCTTCTTTTCAAAGATGTATGATGTCTATATTTTCTGATATGATAGAAGAAATCATGGAAGTTTTTATGGATAATTTTTCAGTTTATAAAAAAACTTTTGATGATTATCTAGAAAATCTAGATAGGGTTTTACAAAGATGTGAAGAAAAGCACTTAGTCTTCAACTGGGAAAAATATCATTTTATGGTTAGAGAAGGAATAGTGTTAGGATACATAGTGTGAGAAAAGAGGTATAGAGGTAGATAAAGCTAAAATTGAAGTAATTAAACAACTACCTCCACTGTTAATATAAAAGGAATCCAAAGCTTCCTTGGTCATTGTGGTTTTTATCGTAGATTTATAAGAAACTTTTCATAAATTGCTAGGCCAATGACTAGATTATTAGCTAAGGATGTACCTTTTGAATTTGATGATGAATGTTTAGAATCCTTTAATATTCTTAAAAAGCACTTACATCGGCACCAATCATTCAATCTCCCGATTGGTCTTTACCTTTTGAAATTATATGTGATGCTAGTGATTATCTTTGTAGGAGCAGTTTTAGGACAGACAAAAGATAAAACGCATCATGCAATTGCTTATGCTAGCAAAACAATGATGAAGCACAATTAAATTATGCAACAACTAAAATAGAACTCTTAGTCTGTCGTTTTTTGCTATTGATAAATTTAGGTCTTACTTAGTTGGAGCTAAAATAATTGTTTATCTTGATTATCTTTGCTCTTAAATATTTGCTCACTAAGAAAGATGCTAAGCCACGCTTGATAAGATGGATCTTATTACTTCAAGAATTTGATTTGGAAATAAAAAGATAGAAAAGGAATAGAAAACCCTGTTGCTAATCATTTGTCTATGATGCATTTTAAAGAACTTACGGAATTACCTATCAATGATTCATTAAGAAATGACATGTTGTTTAAAGTGACCAAGTCAGACTCTTGGTACGCGAATATTGTCAACTTGATGGTTGCAGGCTACGTACCACCGGGGAGAAAATAAAAAAAAGCTTATTTATGAAAGTCGTCTCCACATATGGGATCCACCATACCTCTTTAGGGTTTGTTCAGATGGGCTACTCAGAAGATGTGTACCAGTGGAAGAAGGCATATAGATCATTCAAAAATGCCATTCATCACCATATGGAGGTCATTATAGGGCATTCCGCACTCATGCAAAAATCTGGCAGAGTGGTTTCTTTTGGCCAACCATATATGAAGACACCAAAGGATTCATCCGAAGATGTGGGTCGTTCCAGAGGCACGGGAATATTAATGCTAGAGATGCTATGCCACTCACCAATAATCTTCAGATAGAGCTCTTTGATGTCTGGGGAGTTGATTACATAGGACCATTTGTGAAATCAAAGAATTATGAGTATATCTTGGTGGCAGTTGATTATGTATCCAAGTGGGTAGAAGCTATGCTATGCAAGAATGCTGATTCAAAACACTCAAAAAAGATGTTCGAAGAGATTATATTTCCAAGATTTGGGACACCAAGAATGGTTATAAGTTACGGAGGAACATATTTCACCGATAAGAAGTTTCACTTATACTTACAAGCTCATAGAATACGACATAATGTCGCTACTTCATATCATCCTCAGACAAGTGGCCAAGCAGAAATATCAAATAAACAAATCAAAAACATTCTTCAGAAAACAGTAAATGAGATGGGAACTTTATAGAAGGATCGGTTACCCGATGCACTATGGGTATACTTAGGACGACTTACAAGACACCTTTAGGTATGTCACCATATTAGTTGGTATATGGCAAGACTTGCCATTTACCCGTAGAACTGGAGCATAAAGCTCTTTGGGCTATCAAGAGATGGAACATGGATTTGGAAGCATTTGGAGAGAAAAGAAAAATGCAACTATCGAGAATTAGAAGAATGGAGAGAAAAAAAGCCTATCATAATTCAAAGATCTACAAAGAACGAACAAAAAGATGGTATAATAAGAGGATCAAGAAGAAGGAGTTTGCACCAGGAGATAAGGTATTACTTTTTAATTCTAGGTTTAAATTATTTGGGCTTGGAAAATTGTGAAGCAAATGGGAAGGACCATTTACTGTTGTGAATTCATCACCCCATGGAGCGGTAACTCTACAATCAAACGAAGGTACGTTATTCAAGGTAAATGGGCATCGACTTAAACTTTTTCTAGAACCATTTGATTCAGGAGTAGTTGATGAATTGGATTTTATCCAATTACCAATTTATTAAGCTCTGTTCTTTTCCGGTACGAAAATTTATCTCGCAACGCAACTAATAGAAAGTAGTTAGAGTCCGAAGGCACCACGAGGAAGGTCACCCCGAGAGGACCCCTGGTAGTGCCGGGCGGCGCCCTGGTGGGGCCGGGCGGCGCCCCCCTGCCCCCTCTCGTCCTGACTCTCGTTCCCTTATTCTTCTACACTCTTCCTACGTATATCCGCGTATAATCAAATCGCATTCGGATATTCTTTCGTACGAACCCCGTAGAACCTAGGTTTGTCCTCATCCTGTCTCCGGAAAACCCATATAAATACGTACCTAGACCCCCCCTTAATTGTATCCCATAAACAACCACCTCTCTCCTCCAGAGAAACTCTCCAATCTAGATCTAGCAGCAATGGCGGGCAAGGCGATCATCTCCTACGGCGCGGACTTCAACAACATCCCCAGCGATGATTCGAAGGCCCTCGTCCTCGCGCAGCCGAAGCCTCTCATCGTCGTGCCACCGAAGCAAGTTGCTACGGTACCGCAGCGCCACGAGCAAGCCTACTACATGCAAGACCAGCCTGCTCTGCCACCGCCTCCTGCAAGACTGCTGCTAGAAGCCGGTACCAAGGGGAAGAAGATTGCTATTCCCCGGGGTACTCCGCTTCTTCCACCTAGGGACAACGAACGACTCTTGTCGGTCAAGACCAATAAGAACGGGACGCTGGTGTGTGCAAAGTACACCAATGCTCGTCCCGCCGTCAGGGGAGTTCGTGCAAACCCAAGCGAGGTTTGCTACACTGAGTTCATACCACCTCCGCCCAAGAGGAAGAGAGCTGCGTCCGCGCTAGCGTTAGAAAAGGCTCCAAAGCAGCCCCAGCTTTCTTTGCGCATTCTCAGTGAGAGGATTGAAGGCCTCTCTAACACTGTTAAAGGCTTAGAGAAGACCGACAAGCTAAGGGATAAGATTATGAACGACATGACTAAGCAGATAGAAATCAATGTCAAGTTAATCCGCAGTCTCAAGCGCGACAAGGACAAGCTCGAAGCAGAGGTTGAGACCCTCAAGGAAGAAATCCAGGGCCTTGCCAATGAAGGGCAACATTAATTGCCTGGTTATCCATGTAATAAGGCACAGTTCATTAGGTTCGGTTAGTTAATTGAGTCTATCGGGTCATAACTTTTTCCTAGGACAAAGCCTAATCAGCCCATCGAGCACACCGCTCACTTACTACTCGCAATGGCATGTGCATGCACCAGCAGCACCTACACGTTGAACCCAAAACACACTCCGCAACCATTCACTTGCCTGCAAATCCAAATGTTGATTAATCCAATCATTTTTCTTCTTCCATAAATGGATTAGCATCCAATATCAAGACGAGCAGAATCTCCAACAATTATGTGAGCTGTCGCTGTCCTTTCTTGCTATTCCAATCACCCGTGCTATACTCCACCTACAAGTCTCGTCGCATCGCTTTGCAAAAATTATAAGCACACGATGTGCTACCTCTGCATTATGTGTCGTGTACGCCAGACAGCTCTTTATTAACTTCTTATACACCAGTCATCCCGTGTAGCTTGCTTATAAAAGTACACGCGGGGTAGCTCTTCCTTTACTTTGAGCTCACCGAGCCGTCGCACTCCACCACTCACCGTGTTTCTTCCCAAATCAAATTCCTCTATTCTTACCTGAGAAAACTGTATCTATCAATTCTCCTGAACTGTGATCAGTCGAGGTAGCTAAGATGTCCTATTTATAAGCTTAATAATTTGCTTAGGAAATTTAGTTTGTGCAGCTATTTCATGTGATGCTTTAACATCCTGTTTTGGGAGATTAATGCATAGTTTAGTACCTTAGCCATTAGAGCAAGCTGATCGATGCAGTTGTCTGTTCCTTTTTAAGAGTTGTTGTTGCCTAAATAATAATCGTTGCATCATCATTGCATGCATATAGAGAACGAGTTGGCGGAGATCGCGACCATCGGCGATCAAGAGTACGAGGAGATCATCGAGGAGTACGAGGAGGAGATCCTCGTCCTAGAGGAGTTCCAGGGGCCGTTGCTGACTGACCCCACTGACACCACGCCTGCCCAAGGCAAGCCCCGGTGCATAACCCTTATTTTTATAATCATTGTATAAATATATATTGTGCATTTACGTTACAGGAATTCTGTGAAACCCACATGCATAAATATTTATCCTATGAGTCTTACTAGTGCAGGATCATATAGCTGCTATGCTTAGGTTATCGGTTGCATGAGTAACCTGCCGTTACTCACAATAGAAGAATATTATTACTCTCATGATAAAATGATGGAAAGAAAATGGTGACCGAGGGGGGGATATGCTTTGGGTATTGGTGGGTGTGGCAAGTTATGTTCGCGGCCATGTCGGGGGCTTAGCTTGGTCACATTGTTTCCTAAAAGGTGTCGATTGAGGACCGTCCTTTGCTATGGATGGTAGTCGGGTCATAGACTTATTGTCCTGAGCACATAGTTGCTTGTGGGAGCGGGAAGGCTTGTTTCACTCTTGTTGTGGGTTCCGGCTCTATCTGAACTGGCCGATTGGAGGCGGAGATGGTGGAGGTCCTTACCCCTACCGAGTCTGTAACTCAGGTAGTGGGGGCCTGGAGTCCAAGCTTGGACGGGGATCTGGAGCCCTCGGCAGGAGTGGGATGGGTTGGTCTTACTTGTGCCTAGGGTACAAGTGGGTCGTGTGTTTTCGGGGCACCCAGCTGGGTATATTGATTCGCGAATCGCCGTTGGTTCAGACGGTACGACTTGACTATAGTCTAGCACCGTAGTAAGAACTGAAACATGGAGATAGATAAAAAGGACTCTGATTGCTTATCACTTGCTTGAAAATGGAACAGGTGCTTATATAGAATGGTTAGCTAATGAACCTAAAATGAAGGCTAATAACATGACAATAAGGATATACTCTTAGTAATGCTTTCCGCAAATAAATAAAATAACAAACCATATAGCCTCAGCATATCCTTGAGAGTCGGAAAGTTATTCCCACTAGTCGGGTAAGTCTTGCGAGTACATTGTGTACTCGGGGTTTATTTTACCCCATTGCGGAGGTGCGGCTGAAGAGCTCGTTCTTGTGTGTGGAGGATTCTTTCGGTGGGCACGAGATGGATCCTTGTATCGTTTTTCGCTAGTGTTTAATTAATTTTCCTTTGCTTAATTTTCCGCACTCTAAAACTCGGTATTGTAATGAATAAATTTTCAAGACTCTATGTTGTATGAAATGGAATAAATGATGTAAGTTCCGCACTCATTATGTATCCTGGGTGAAATTGTGGATTTTCGAGGTTCTCTGGGGTGGGGTGTGCTCGGCAGAATTTGTCGATTAGTGCACTCCTTTGGAGTACTTAGTGTCGAATGGAAGACGAGTACTCTCGGGAGTGTATTAATTCAGGCGGTTCTGCCACAGCCGGCCCCACCTCTCCGCGGCTCGGCTCCATCTTCTTCTGGTGTGTTACGGAACCTTCCCGAGTCCATTGCATATATTTTCCGTCGCGGTTAAGTTTTGTGCTAATCTTGCAATTAAATCCTTCAATTCCTCTTTTCTGAAATAATCATGCGGAAAATATAAAATCACCAAAACTTCGTGGAAATTGTCGGTTAAAACCTCTATATTTTCTATTGGTGATCTCCTTTATGCATTTAGTTGACGGTTAAATATGATCATTACCTACCATCAACACTTGTGCTAGCTGAATAATTTGCATACATGCCTATTTTTTGATTCCTTATCAAGTCATTTTATAGCACCGTACATCTAGGTAGGTTACACGTTTTCAATTTCATAACAAAAAATATCTCTACACTATTAAAGATAAATTTCTAAAATACATTAAAACATCCATATCAGCTAGTAATATTAAAAATGTATTTAATTTCATATCAACTAGAGATATTTTGGTATCGCATATAAAATTATCTCTATGTATGTTTAAAGATGAAGAAAGAGAGAGCTTGCTTGCTAGCTTGAACTAGGAGAGAAAGGAAGGTGGTATATATGCCGAAAACTTTAGTCTCGATTTATTACTGCAATCAGGACTACAGATCAAGTATTAATCCTAGTTTGAGAGTACAACCGGGACTAAATATGTTAGTCCCAGTTGCAGCCACAAACCGGGACTAAAGAGAAACCTTTAGTCCAGGTTAGATTCACAGACCGGGACTAAAGGTCCCTCTGCCTACAAAGACTGCTGCTATTGCCGTTGGCAATTGCATTTAGTCCCAGTTGATAGATCAAACTGGGACTAAGTCTCTTTTTAGTCCCGGGCGCAAATTTGGCAAAGACTAATACAATTGGACCAAAGCCCTTTTCTCTAGTAGTGCCCGAAGCCGCCGTAGCTACCCCTCCTCAGCCGTGCCTCCGTGCGCAGCTGCTGCCGCGCCCACGTCCTTAGCCACTCCTCCGCACACAGGTACACGCCATGGCCGAGCACCGCCCCGCCTGAAGGACCTCGTCGCCTGGGTGAAAGGCCTTGCCACCACCATCCGAGGGGAGCCGCGGGCTTCGGCCCCCCTCCGGCGAGGGGGAAAGGAGGGGAGGAAGAGCTGGCGGTGGGACTAGGCAGCCACCGCCCGAGCCGCCTGTGCGGGGCGACGTCTCTAGTTACAGACCATATATATATACCTTGTCACACTAGCTAATAAGTAGCTAATCTAACCTGAGGCTGATCGACGGTGGAACGCGAATCATCTAAAGCTAAGTTCTGAACTTGATTGGTTTGTTTGGTTTGTGTAATAGGTCGAATAGGTCCGATCCGTCATGAAGCCTTCTTGTCTTCTTCGTGACCGTGAGCACACATTACAGAATTTGTGCTGGTTCCTCAGAAATTGTCGGACGAAGCCACGACGAATCAATTGAGATTCTGGATTGGGCCATATGTATATTCCACAAGCCAAACATTTGCACGGAATGAAGATCGATCAGATGCGGACGTCGCGATCACATTTTGCGTCGTGTGGGGCATCGCATTGGGCCGGGCAAGCCTGGCCAACTTTGCTTCGGCGTGTGGCAGAGTCTAGCCGCCGCAACGGTGCCCGGCCGGCCACAGGCACACGCCTAACATAGGTCGACACATATAGCTATCCTTAGTGGGAGTTTCACGGTTCAGTTTCCAATACACCCAGTTTTTAAAAACAGTGTAGAAGAGTTTCATCTCCATGAAACTATCTCTACTCTCATAAAACTCTCACAATCTCTCTTCATTAACACAGTGTCATATCAGCATATTTAATATCCATGAAACTTCATGAAACTCCCATTGAGACTAGCTCGCTGGTGGATTCGGCAGTTTCTGCAGTCCTCACGTCGAACGATATCGCGTCAAGTCTTCATGGCCAAGAAAGAAGACCCAGGTACTACTTAATTTCCCGCATCTCAAAATAGCATTTCTGATTATTGCACTTTTAGACACATTTTGTTTAGGTGCAATATATCCAAAACTTATACTATAGCGTATTTATTACAGTAGGTACATAGAGCTAGTACGGACGATTGCGTCGTCATTATGAGCGAAACACCGCGGAAACTTCTTCACCGAGAGTCACCGACGACCCTGTGTGTGCCTCGTTTGCCACTATATAAGGTGTGGTCGTCAAGCGGAGCTGAGTGTTGCTTGGCGCGTCGCCGCTTCCCGTCCCAATTAAGCTATATACCTACACGCATTCAGCGCCGGCGCGCAGCTGCAGCTAGCTCTCGTCGCCGGCGCCGGCGCATCCGCCTTCGTTTCCTAGCTCACTATTCCGGTCGACCTGACGACGATGGGAGCGCGCGCAAAAGTACGTCCTAAGTCGTCGGCTGCGTTCGCTTGTCTTCTATTCCAGCCGATTCTAGCGAGTGCTTCTAGCCAGCTGGCTACTTCTCCAAGCTGAAACCAGCCCATTCCAGTCCAGCAAACAGAGCCGTCGTCGACGGACAAGCAGGGTGCGCTAACTAACTTCTTTCTAGGATCATGCATGCGCGCTCGCTTCCACTAGTACACAGAGCATTTGTGCCGACGGTGTGAATTTATTTATACAGGCGGTTTCAGCTGAGAGACGCCACTGAAAATCGACACGCAGGCCCCAACTTTAGAGCCGCCTGTGGAAAAAGGCTAATCTTGGCGGTTTCTTAAGTGAACCGCCAGTATAAATGGTGTCAATTTATCTTTGGCGGTTCACTTAAGAAACCGCCAGTGCTAATGTACATTTTCATAGGCGGTTGCATAAGAAAACTGCCTGTGAAAAATGACGCCATTTTCACAGGCGGTTTCCTTATGTCAACCGCCTGTGGTGAGCTTCTCCTATATATACCCCCCTTCTTCCTCCCCACCAGCTCCAACAGAACTGTAGCCCGACATTTCTTCCATGGGAGGAGCTTTGGAGGTCCAGATTTCACCAAATACAAGGGGGGAGGTTTTGCTCTTGATTTCTTCGGAGGAGGTAACTAAAAAAGGTTAGTTTATGTGTTTCTTGCCTCATTTTCACCATTCTTGCTCAATCCCACCCACTTTTAAGATCTAGGGTTTCACCTCAAGTGAGAGAGAAGAGTAGCTAGATTTTTATTTTTTTTAATAATTCTAGTCACTATTTATCTAGGGTTTCACTTTTTTATCTAGAGTTTAACCTTTAGAGTTTTATTAGTTACTCTTATTTAATTATTTAGTTATGTTTAGTTTCATTAGCTAGTAGTGATGTTTTTAGTGGTGATTCTTTAATTAAGGTTTCATTAATTATTTGTTACTCTTATTTAATTATTAGTTTATGTGTCATATTGATGCTTCAAAATTAGTGTTTGTTTAATTATGTAGTTATGTTATGTTAAATTAAGTAGTGGTGAGGCTTTAATTAGGTTTTTTATTATTTAGTCTTGCTTTAGTTTTTAGGGTTTCATCTAATAAATTGATGCTTTAAATTATTATATTTAGTTCATTTAGTTATATTTACTATTATTTAATTACTAGTTTATTTGTCATATTGATGCTTGAAATTAGTTTTTCTTTAATTATTTAGTTATGTTTTGTTAAATTAAGTAGTGGTGAGGCTTTAATTAGGGTTTTATTAATTAGTCTTTCTTTAGTTTTTAGGGTTTTATCTAATAAATTGATGCTTTAATTATTTAGTTATGTTTTATTTAATTAAGTATTGGTGATTCTTTAATTAGGGTTTCATTAATTAGTCTTGCTTTAGTTATTATTGAGAGGCATATTTATTTAACTAGTTCTTTTAACTATATGTGATTTAGCCGGGACGTGTATTATTTGAGAAATATACAAGCGAGGAGTCCTTTTCATCTATAATCCATTGAAAGAGTTTGCTGATCATCTAAAGGTTTGTTAATAAATATGACAAAACATTCATGTCTTCTTTTTAGTGATTATATTATTTAAATCTATTAAATTCTATAATAGATAACGATGGACAGAGCATTACGGATGTATAACTTAGACGAGTAGATCCATCATACATACCTAAGGTGCAGTAGGTTTATCAATCTTTGCCAAAAATCATACTTTGAGAATACAGATGAAGCACATATATTGTCCTTGCATAGACTGTAGAAATCTTGTTGTTTTTAAAGATACAAATCAATCATGGCTCATCCGGTGTGCCGAGGATTTATGAATGATTACTTGATTTAGACAAAGCATGGAGAGGGTAGCTCTGCGCCGTATCTGTTACCGGAAACCCCAATGAATCTCGGTGGCAATGGCCCGGATATGCTTGTTGATGATGTATGACGGTTCGGACACGAGACGTAACACCATTGTCCCCAAGAGAGTGAACATATTGTGCCCGATGTTCATGATGATGCAAATGTTGGAGGAACCGACGCCAACAGAACTCAAGTGGAGGATGAAGACGCAGGAATTGATGGGCTGCACTATTGCGTCATCATACGGATCCATCAATGTTTTTCATGAAAGGGATGGAGGCCTTAGAGCAGGCAGCAGCAGAGCCATTGCACGATGAGAGTAAGGGTTGTACCAAAGAATTCATGACATTACGGTCTGTGCTTAAGTTGTTGATGTTGAAAGCTAGGTATGGATGGTCCGATGCCAGCTTCGATGCATTATTGAGTACTCTCAGAGATATGCTTCCAAAGGAGAACAAAGTGTCTGCTAACACTTACTATGCAAAGAAGCTAATCAATCCGCTTACTATGGGTGTCCAGAAGATCCACGTGTGTAGAAATCACTGTATCCTATATCGAGGTGAATACAAAGACTTGGACCAATGTCCAAATTGTGGTGCAAGTCGATACAAGACGAAAAAAGACTATCTACAAGAGGAGAATGCAACTTCTGTTTCTAAAGGGAAGAAGAGAAAGAAGACCTAACAGAGTTCAAAACCCTGCAACAAAGAAAATAAAGAAGACTATTATGCCCAGAGAAGAGTTCCTGCTATGGTGATGTGGTATCTTCTGGTAGTTGATCGTTTGAGGTGTTTGTTTGCAAACCCTGAGGATGCAGAGCTTATGACCTGGCATGCTTCTGAAAAGCACAAAGTAGATGGAAAGCTTCGACATCCTAGCGATGGGAAGCAATAGCAAAAATTCAATGCTGACCACCCAGAATTTGCTAAGGAGACAAGAAATATTAGGTTCGCACCATGTACAGACAGAATGAATCCCTTCGCCGAAAGGAGCAGCAAGCATAGCACATGGCTGGTGATCCTCACCATCTACAACCTCACTCCACACTTGTTGCAGAAGCGCAAATACCTTTTGCTAACCATTCTTATTTCTAGACCTACACAACTTGGTGTTGACATGGATGTATTCTTGGAGACATTAATGGAGGAAATGAGAATATTGTGAGATACAGGTGTTGCCATGTTGGACGAATACCGGAAAGAGTCATTCACACTGAGAGCAATTATTTTTGTTACGATCAATGATTACCCAGCTCTCTTTGTATTGTCAGGACAGTTCAAGGGTAAGGTCGGTTGTGTAGTATGCTTGGATGAAACCTTTTACGTGTCCCTCAGTGCATCCAACAAGATAGTATACATGAGACACAGGCGTTTCTTATCGAAAGGACATAGGTACCGCTTGCGAAAGATGGATAGGTACTTTGACAATCACAATGAAACAAGGTCCACTGCTCCATCAGGTAATAGTAAAGGTCATAGAGTGTACGAGATAGTTAAGAACATCAAGTTTGTATTTGGCAAGAAAACAAAAGATAAAAAAGCAAGAAAGAATGTGAAGCTAACTCCTGGGCTACATTCAAGAAGATGTCAATTTTCTTCAAGTATTTGCCATATTAGAAAGAGTTTGACATACGGCACGCGGTCGATGGTATGCACATTCAGAAGAATGTGTTTGAAAGCATAATTGGTACCTTACTAGACATAAAGGGCAAGACAAAGAAAGAATTGAGTTCACGTCAGGACCTGATCAATTTGAAGATAAAATCGGAACTTCATCCGGTTTTGCTAGATAATAGAAAGTATCACCTCCCGGCAGCAAGCTACAACCTGAGTATGGATGAGAAACATGCGATGTGTGTTTGGTTGAAGAAATTGAAAGTTCCAGCTGGATTTTGCTCTAACATTAAGAGCATTGTGTCAATGAAGGAGCTTACACTCACCAACTACAACTCACATGATTGCCATGTGATGTTGACAACCTTTCTCCCTATTGCCATCAGGGCTATAAGTCCGGTGTTCTTAAAGATGGCAATCACACGGTTATGCTTCTTTTTCAACGAGATATCACAGAAGGTAATTGACTGAGAGCAGTTGGAGTCTCTTCAGGAATTCGCAGTGGACACAGTGTCACAGCTTGAGATGTGTTTCCCACCATCTTTCTTCGATATAATGGTACACCTTGTCGTGCATTCGGTGCCACAAATACAGGCATTGGGTCCCATGTATTTGCATGAGATGTGGACATATGAGCGTTTCATGTCAATACTGAATGGGTACGTATCCACTCGTGCTAGTCCTGAGGCATCCATGATAGAGGGATACACTACCGAAGAGGGCATTGATTCCGGAGGTCCATTCTGCAACAATTGTCTAAAAGACCAGATTGCAATAGGGTATGAAGCATCAACGTACAAGGGAGGTAGCCACGGGCTTCGCGATCCCCGGACGTGACTACCACGGTGATCCTATACCAGAAGACTACTACAGGGTAGAAGTGGTGACGGTCGTCCCAGGCTACGAGGATGATGTACTAGAAATATCTGGCCCCGAGGGTATTGAGACACACGGACAGGCCATTAATAATTTCATCCTATGGCCTCGAAGAGATGTTCAGTTGACCTAGCCACCACCTTCCTCAGAAGCCCCCCGCGGCTTCGAGAGTCAGCACCTCTCGACCGTCAACAGGATCCTAACCCACCGTCACCCTCTGCTGCCGATCCTTCACGAACCCCACCATCAACATCGAAACCAGCAGGATCTCAGCCACAAACAACTACACCAATCTATGAGCCACGCTTCTTCCCCACCACCTCAAGGCGTCGAAGCTTTGCCTTGGACACCACCACCGCCACCAAAGAAGAGCCAAGAAAAACCTAAGAAGAGAAAATTTTACGTTCCCAAATTGGTCTCCCCTACGGCCGAAGAAAAAACTGGCGGCACCGCCAAATTTTTGGAAGGGATTGCGTAGACTTCGCAAGTCACGTGCATCGTGGACTTAGCCGAGCAACGAAGTCGGCCGAAGGAGCACAGATCAGAGCAATAGAGATCAGAAGTCAACATAAGTCACGTACCTTAAGCGGCTCGACGTTCAGCTCGTAACGCTATTTGCATTGTAAGTGTAGCTCTCGTACTAACATGAACTTCGTTTATTATTATTGACTTCTACTAAGATTGAATTTCCAACATGTACTTGTGTCTTGCAGAATGCAATATGATCAATACGAGTTCATTTATGGTCCTGGACCAAACCAGAATGAAAGCAAACGGACTGGGTACCTTAGCCCGAAAAAAATATGTGAGAATAAGCACACCTTCGAATTGGTCCCGACAGCAATCATTTGAAGGGGTTATAAAAAAAACGCTGCAAAGAGAATAAAAGATCTGGAGAAGGATCATGAGACTAAATACGCCACCTACATAGGCCATGCATTGCTCCAATTCAAACACAGGGAAGTCGTAGTTGCCCCTTATAACTTTAAGTAAGTATGAGTTTATATATATACAACAACTTAAGTATTGGTTTATATAAATGCATAATAACTCGGTTTCGATCGTGCGCAGCGACCACTTTGAATATGCTTCTTCATTTATCCTAGGGAGGGAAAGGTCTTTGGTCTTTGACTCCGTGACTCTGATCTGAAAGATATGCAAAATTCTAAACCATCTTAGAACGGTAAGCCGACAAAATGTAGCATGCATCTTTTTATCAATGAGAGTTTAAGATTGCGGCTAAGCGATTCTTTTTGAGATCATAGATGTTATAGATTCTATAAGTTAAGAGGTGGAGTGTATGACGAGTCCATGAAGGGGCAGGAAATAAGATTTTTTCACAAGTGGCCGGTGACGTAAATTTATGAATCAATATCATGCATGTTTAATATAAAAGATGGTATTACAAGTAAATAACTGTATGCAATTTATGTAGTACCACAAGCAACCAACCGGTTCGGTGCATCGTGGATTCTGGCGTGCGAAGTTCATGAGAACGGCGGACGGTACATCGGGAACCCTAATAAGGTACCACTAATAGTAACATTTGTATTTATATCATCAAAAATGCAAATATACGTAGACACATGGAAATATATATAATGTTTATAAACTTCCTTTTCAGGCATATCAAGAATCGGAGTCCAAAAAAACTTCGACGACCTAACTCTGTACGGAATAATTGAGGACCTCTGCTCATTTATCATGAGAGAAATCATTCCTACAGAGGAAAAATATCACCATGCCGAAAGCCCCTTAGGGAGGCTAGAGTTCAGAGCGCTAAGGGACATTAGCGCTTTGAAATTAAGTCGAAATGATTATTAGATTCATTTCCACTATAAATTTTATTATCATATCGTGGCCAGAAAACAATTTTGATGTATATAATATATGATGTAATTAAATTGTTAATGATGTATATATGTATATAATTATTATATGGTATTATTACCTTTTGTTGATGTATTTCTCACAATTAAATAGCCTTTGTATTGATCATAGTAAGAGAGAGAGAGGGGGGAAGGGAGGAAGATGAGGGGGGGAGAGGAGGGAGGGACAGAGGAGAGGAGGGAGGGACAGAGGAGAGGGCGCCACCAGAAAAAACGAAAATTCAAATGAATTTGGCGGGAAAAACTTAATACAGGCGGTTCACATAAGAAACCGCCTGTGGAAATGCCATTTCCACAGGCGGTTCCTTATGTGAACGGGCATTTCCACATGCGGTTCCTTATGTGAACCGCCTGTGAAAATTGCATTTCCGCAGGTGGTTGCTTATGTGAACCGCCTGTGGAAATGCATTTCCACTGACGGTTTTCAAGCAACCGCCTGTGAAAATACAACATTTTTACTGGCCTCCAGCACAGGTAGCCCTACTAATGGGTTGGGGGAGACGGGTTTTTTGGGGTGGGTTTTGATATGGAGTGTGTGTGGATGGGTAGAAATGGGTTTTGTTGCCTTGTGGGTCGGGGTGGGTTGGGTTTACAAGGAGACGGGTTGGGACGGGTTCACACGCAACTCATGTATCGTGAATCCCGCGAAGGTCGGACCCTTCGCCGCCAGGGGCTCCCGCGATGGTGAGCTCGGCACCTGTGATGCAGACCTCACCGCCGATGCTAGCAGGGGGAGAAAAATCACCTTGTAACATGCTTAGCATCGGTTGCGGCGGCGGAAGCCGGCGCGGTGTCGCCATGGCACTTGCTTTGCTCCTCCTCGGTCTCGCCCCTATCTGTCTTCTCATCGTGATGCTGCTGTGGTCGGATGGCGACGAGGAGCTCGCCATCGGCGCAGGCGCGGCCTCCAGATGCTGCGGAGGCGGTGGTGGCTGCTGGTCGTCAGAGAACGAGGATAGGCGGCGGAGAAGTTGAGGAACTCGTCGACCCACGCCAGCGGCCGCGGCATAGCACGGGCGGCGGCATGGACGCGGCGAGGAACGTGCCCACGGAGGAGCTGCGCTGGTGCTGCTGTGGTGGTGTTGGTGCCCGCCCCCGAACTCCAGCCACGCCGGCGCCATGGTGGGGATCTTGGGCGGCATCTGCGGCGGCACGGCGGCATGGACCCGGCGAGGAACGTGCCCACGGAGGGCTGCGCTGGTGCTGCTGCTGTGGTGGTGCTGGTGCCCGCCCCGAACTCCAGCCACGCGGGCGCCATGGTGGGGATCTTGGGCGCGAGCTACGCCATGGCTGGGACCCGCGCCCGGCGAGCAGCTCGTGGGCTGGGTTGGGGCGGGTTCGCTCGGCTTGGGTTTGGGCAGAGTTGGGTTCACATCAGACATTCTCCAATGACGGGCTGGTGTGGGTTTGGGTCGGGTTATCCCCCATTAGCTGCACAGGCGGCAGGTCAAAACGACTGTGAAAAGGCGTCTGGAACCGCCTGTACAGAGCCTCTGTGTACTAGTGTTCATTTATTCCAGTTATTACCATATGCACTATATCTATAAGTACTGTACATCATCATCATATGTGTAGAGAACAACTACTGGAACACACTACAATTTGGATTAGCTAATGAAATAAAAACAAGCCATTATATATACTAGCTAATAGCTAAAGCTAGCTAGCCCAGTTCTGTAAAGGAATGCATGCACCCGTGAAGAGTGCTGTTGCAGGTCTATGCTTATTCCGTGTGTAGTAGAACTGTAGATAGATAGGTCTCATTATTATGACTGTCTCTTCCTTTTTTTCCCTTTTTGGATCTCCGAAGCACTAATAAGGCGCATTACCTTTCCATTCAATCCTAGTCTGCAAACTGGGGTAGAAAATAATCCATCTGGAGTTCTGGGCATAGCTAGTACTACGACCGAAGAACTACTGCTAACTGAAAGCACTGCAAAAGAGTGATTAAGATCTTACTGCTTCCCATGATTGGTTACATTTATTTGGAACTCTAGAATATACACAGTTACAATATTATTAGCATGCTTAACTTGCATTGTTGTACGTACTTGACAGTGTGCGTACGTACAGGTGTTGATGGATTTTGTTTTTACATGCATAGGTGCAGATGGAATATGATGACTTAGATTTACAACTTAGGCCTTGTTCAGTTCGTAAGAAAGTTTCTTTCATGTACTGTAGCACTTTCGTTTGTATTTGGCAAATATTGTCCAATCGTGGCCCAACTAGGCTCAAAAGATTCGTCACGTGATTTACAACTAAACCGTATAATTAGTTATTTTTTTTACTAACATTTACTGCTCCATATATGTGGGTGGAAATTGATGTGATGGGAAAGTTGCTAAAAGTTGCATGAAAGTTGCAACTTTCATTGCAACTAAACAAGGCCTTATAATATCAGGGCCTGCGGCGGATGAGGCAAATATGCACGAGCTTTTCGGAGGTACATACCGTGTACGACGACGACAAAGTTGCTGTTCTTTTAGTTCGTACTTCAATCAACTGGCTTGAATTTAATGATGCTGTTTGATCTGTTGCAGGTACATTCGGCAGGACTACTCTTCTGGTGTGTTTTTTTTTTTTTTTTCAGATCTCTTCCTATATACTGTAGTATATCTGATGGAACTGGAGGGGCCGTGGCCCCTACAGAAAATATATTAAACTTTCCAAAAGAAGGAAGGATTACAAACAAAAGAAAGAGAGGGTGAAAAGAAAGAAAAGAAGAGCCGAGTCTACAACTAAACAAAGCCGCAGGGGAAAGAAACTACCAGCTACCCAACATAAAAAGAAACAAAAAATAGAAGGCTGAATACAAGATTCAGGTTTACAACAAATTTGGAGCTGGATCTAAGGAATCTACCCATTGATCAAAAGAAATAGAAAGGCCACTTTTGACCCTGAAGTTGATGACTCGACGGTGAATATTAAGGAAAGGAGAGCGAGGGGAAGAGGGGGCAGCCCTCGGCCCGATCATCCAATTCGCTCCGACGATCCAGGCATGGTTCAGTAGTCAAAGCAACTTCGTCACTTTCGTGTACCCATCGGACGGCAGCCCTTTCGGGGGGTCCTTAGGGACCGATTCACTCTGGGTAGATTGACTGAACGCAGAAGACCAGCCTTACTTCTTTAAAGAAGAAGCTCTTGCAATCCTGTATGTTCCATTGAATTCTTTCAAAAATTAGCTTGTTTCTAGCAGTCCAAATGGTCCATGATAGAAGAATTATTGCAATCATGAAGAATTGGGTTTTTAACTGAATCCTGAAGGCATTGAAGTTTTCCATGATATCAGATCCATGGACAGTAATGACGTCTATGAAATGCCAACATTGTTGAGCAAAAGGGCAGTGAATAAAAAGATGCTCAGCAGTTTCCTCCATTCTTGACCCACAAAGCTCACAGCAGAAAGAGTCAAGTGCCATTTGTTTCCTTCTCAGTATGTTTCTTGTGCTCAGTCTGTCCTTTAGTAGTAGCCAGCTGAAGACTTTATGTTTTGGTTGGTAGTAGCTTCTCCATAACCATGAAAAGGCAGGATCAATTGGGTTATGACCAACCATCGCCTTGTATGCCGCTGCTGATGAAAGTTTACTGGCCCTTCCAAAGAAAGTCCAAATATCTTTACCTTCTTCCAAGGTTGGTAGCATTTGTTGCAAATCATTCATCTGATTAAAAGCAGTCTGTGAAAGAGGTAAACTGAATATGTTTGCTATGTCTTGGAGGTTGAGTGCTGACGAAATTGAGATATATTTATTCTTTGCATAAGAATAGCATTCAGGGAAGGTCAGTTCAAGAGACTGACCCCTCCAGGTATCCTTCCACAATAAGCAAGTTTGGCCGTTATTGATCTGTACTGATGCAAAGGTCTTGAATGCTGGAATTAGCTTGAGGATGTCTCTCCACCAGAAAGAACCCTTCTTCACATGGCTGGGCAGTTTTCCATTCTTATAGTGCTTTTCCCAAATTAAGTTGACCCAGGGTATATCCTTTCTATTGTAAAATTTATCCAGGTTTTTCATCAAGAGAGATTTATTCTGAGTTTTTATATCAATCACACCTAAACCTCCTTCTTTTTTTGGGGTACATACCATCTCCCAAGCTGCTTTGGGGTGTGATCTTCCATTGATGTCTGTCCCTCTCCAAAGAATCTGTTTGATGATTGTTCTTGGTATTTCCAGGGTGCACATGAAATAAGTTGGCAAGGCAGAGAGAACCGCATTGGTGATCTGGAGTCTTCCAGCTTGATTTAGCATCAATGATATTCCTCCTAATCTTCTTTCACATTTGTTTACCAGTGGGAGAAAGTCCTGCACTTTGGGTTTTGTTATACCCAAAGGCAATCCAAGGTAAGGAAATGGAAGGCTCCCCTTAGAGCAACCAAATGTTCTGGCCAACAAGTCTAATCTGTCCTCTGAGACATTTATTGGCAGCATCATCGATTTGTTGAAGTTTACCTTGAGACCAGTTGATTCAGAGAAGTTGCTTAGCAGGGTTTTAAGGAAGAAGAGTTGATTGGGGTCTCCTTCAAGGATTATAAGTGTGTCATCAGCATACTGAATGATGGGGAAGTCCTTTGAGGACTCCAAAGGAATAGGCAGTTTCAGCAGATTCATGTCTTTTGCTTTGTTCATGAGGGACTATAAGTAATCAGCAGCTAGGACAAAGAGGAGGGGGGATAAAGGGTCCCCTTGCCTTACTCCTCTTTTGCAATGTATGTTTTTCCCTGGCACACCATTCAGTAGAACTTTTGAGGTTGCAGAGCCCAAAATATCTTTTATCCAGGATATCCATTTCTGTCCAAAACCCTATGCCTCCAAAATGGAAAGGATGGCCTGGTATTCCAGTTTGTCAAAAGCTTTCTCAAAGTCAAGTTTGAGAATAATTATCTCCCTTTTTGAGTGATGGCAAATATGAAGATATTCAAATGCCCATGCTAAGCAATCTTGGATAGTTCTTGTTTTGATGAATCCATACTGATTCTTGTGGACCAGGGAGGTGATTGAATTTTGCAGCCGATTTGCTAGTATCTTGGTTAGCAGCTTAACTGAAGAGTTTAGTAGATAAATAGGCCTGTAATCACCCACATACTTTGGGTTGTCAATTTTTGGTATTAATGTGATGTAGGAGGAGTTGATGCTTCTCAAACAAGTTTCACTGTTGTAGAACTTTGCACAAAGATCAAGCAATTCTTGTTTGATGATTGTCCATGCTGCCTTGATGAACTCATTATTGAAACCGTCTGGCCCAGGAGACTTGATATTTGGCAGTGTTTTAATGATTCCCATTATTTCATCTTGGTGAAGGGTTCTTCTAAATATCCTAGATTGGTGTTTGGGCTAATCAGATTGACTGGGGGGATGGTAAATCCATTGAATTCAGAGGTCCCCAACCTCTATTTAAAATCATTCCACAACAAAAGTTCTTTTTCCTTATAGGTTGAGACTGAGATTTATGCCATGGAGTCATTAAGATAGGAAAGCTCACAGATCAGCTTAGACTTGTGTCTGACTGTTGCATGTGCATGGAAGAAGTGTGTACTGGCATCCCCCAACTGTACCCATTTTATGTTGGCCCTTTGTTTCCAATATGCTTTTTGTTTGCCGAGAAGATCAAGCAAATGTGCTTCCACTAGCTTTTTGAAGTTCCACTCTGTCAGGCTTAGATCCCTAAAATCCTCTAGGTATTCAAGAAAGGATAGCATCAGTCTGACTCTGCTAATCAAAGTTTTGAGATTTGTCATGGAGGCTTGCCATTCTCTGAGATGTTTTCCGAGCAATTTTAATTTTGCCGTTAGGTTTTTTGCCTTGTTAATGTGATGAGATGGCTGGTTCCAACTTTGGGCTAAAATCTCCTTGAACCCATTCTGTTGTAACAAAAAAATTTCAAATCTAAAAATGCTGTTGCTCAGAATGCTTGTGTCAATAGTAACTAAGCAAGGACAGTGATCAGAAGAAGTCATGTCTAATGCTTTTGCTGTAGTATTTGGGTAGGAGGCGATCCAATTATTTGAGGTGAAAACCCAATCCAGTTTTTCAAGTAAGGGAGTTGGCTGCATGTTTGACCATGTGAACTTTCTTCGTTTCAGTGGGATCTCATTAATTCCTAATGAGCTGATTGCAGAGTTGAATCTGAACATATCAGAGAGATCCCCTGGTCTGTTTCTGTCCTCCGGTTGCCTGATGAGGTTAAAGTCCCCCAAAACTAGCCAGTCAACATTGCTCGGCATCTGTATGTTTTTGAACCAATTTAGGAAAAGTGATTTCCCTTCAGAGGAGCATGGTGCATAAATTACAGTGAGGACCCAGGTTGAGCTATCATGCTTTGATGAGAACTCAATTGAGATGGCAAAGTTATTGCTGAAAACTTTTGATCCGCTAAAAATCGCACTTTTCCAGGCTACCAGGATACCTCCAGAAGCACCCACTGAGGGTAGAAATTCAAACTCATCCAAACTGACTGGACAGATTTTTCTAAGAAAAGCAGCATCAAAGTTTTCTTTTTTTGTCTCTTGCAGACAGACAATATCACAGGATGCCTCAACAACCTTATTTTTAATTGGATCCCATTTCCATTCAGAATTAACTCCTCTCACATTCCACGACAGAACATTCCATCTTTTGACTAAAGTCGAATTCATTAAGTTTATTGAAAGGGAAATAAATGGCAGTTCAAGTGTGCATGCTTAACAAACACACAAATCCAACTTAGAGGGCTACAATAACACACAGCAGCAGCCAGGGAAAAATAAACCAAAAGTTCTAGAGTTTGACAAGGCATATTAAACACAAGCAAAATCCAGGGCCACAGAATGTCACATGGTGCAACATTCTCCCCAATTTCTTTTTCCCTTGAGCTAAGCTTCATTGGGCTCCTGACTTGGGTTTGCCTGCCTCCCTGTAGGCTCCACAGTACTCAACTGGGCCTGCTGGTTGCTATCCTTCTTTCCCCCAATGGCTTTTGGCCGTGGCTTCTTGTTCATCAGAGCTTCAGTTGATACTTGCTTAGGTTCCATTCTGCAAAACTGAATCCCCAAATTCTAAATTACTTCAACAGTCATAGTTGGAGGGGAGGGTGTGCAACAGATATACTTTTTCTCAAAGCAACTTTTGGCCTTAAAGCCATTGTTATTGTTTTTGACTCTCACTTCTACGTACCTGGCTTTCCTCCGCTGGAGTTTTTGCTTTAGTAGATCTCCTCTTTTTTGGAACTGATTCTGCACTCTCCTAATCCATTTCCTGAATGATAACTCCCTTCTGCTTTCCAGGTGTGTTTTCTGTTGCCAGAGCAGAGAAATCAGAGCTGTAGAGTTTTTCAGTCACAGGACAGACCTTGGGAATAAAGAAATCAATCATACCTTGATTGTTTCCAAGGTGATCTATAGCTTTGGAGGCCATGAAGTTAGAGGCCCACTGAAAGCTTTCTGGTGACAGTAAAACAGATGTAAAAAAAAGTGGACCAGTTTGTGGGCACTTTAACAAGGAAGGTCAAATTATTACCTTTGCTAAAAAATTGGCCCACAGGCTTGTAGCATTTGCTGCTTTGGTAGTCTCCCATTCCATGAAAGCAGGGTCCTGATCTCTTGTTGGCATTATGGATAAGCCAATCATTAGGTTCTGGTCCTGGTCCACTTGAGCATGAATAGCCTGTTGTTCAGCTTCCCCCTCCACAAGGTTCATTGCAACCTGGATTTCCTGATTATCAGGCTGATCACTAGCTGAGGATCCATTATCTGCTCAGGTGCGAGGTTTAGGTTGAGTTCTTGGTTTTTAGCTAACTGATCATCTGCCTGGAAGTGCATCAGGGAGTTTGCAGCATCAGATCCCACTGGCTCATCTTCCTCCATATCCATCAGCTGATTCAGATCAAATTCCTCTTCTATAAAGGGTGAGGTAGGGAGAAAGTTGTCAGCCACCTGCTCAGGAATGGCTGGGACTCCAGCATGCAAAATCACTGGCTGCTGTTGGACCTCCATGTCTTGATTCTGCATGTACAATTCTCCTTGTGGCTGAAATAGATGAAGTTCCTCCATTTGACCCACCTGAACTTCTGGGTGATGAGGAATTGGGTTCAAAATCACAGGGATAAGATCCTGATTGATATCCTATTCTGCAGGCAGGTTGAGATTGAGCTGAACAGCATCCTCATTCAATGGGGCCTCACTCAGATTCTGAACCAGAAAAGGGCCCAAGCCTGCCGCTGCTGGTGGGTTCTGCTATTGATTCTGCTGCTGAGCCAGCAATTCCACTGGCCATAGATCCCAGGCCCCTTCCTGCTGGTTATTCAGTTGCCCATTATTGCCATTGACAGGCTGCCCAAGGCCAAAGAAGTCAAATGGGACACCAGCTTCCATGTCAATGTCTCCTGGCACCTGATCCTCAATAGGGGGCCCTCCCTGCTGAATGTTCCCCAGAAGGAGCTCACACTGAAAGGTCCAAGATTCCCCATCTACTGTGTCAGGATCTGAGTAAGCTACAAACTGAGGTATTTTCTCAATATTGGTCACCCTTGCTCTGATAAGTAGCCTACAGCGGAATCTCTCTTCTGCAATATAGAACAGCACTTTTGCAAATTCCCCCACAGCTGCCTGAACATGCCTATCACTCCAGTAGTCATTGGGCAAACCAAGTAACAGTAACCAACATTCATCATTGAACTCAGCCCTTCTCCAGTTGCGCCCCTCATTGTGCTTACAAAAGGACACAGTGACATCCCCATAGACATGTGGGCTATTGACAACTAAAGCATCACGATCATAGTGGTGAGCAAAACGGACCAGAGCTTTCCCTAAATGCGTCGGTTGGATGTCAAGAAAGGCAGTAGGGCGCTCAAACCGCAAGAAGTCTCTGAGGACAGAACGTACCGCCACGAAGTGCATTGGATGCTCTGGAAGCGGGTTGAAGGTGGCAATGGCCCAGTCTTCATGTCGCGCTTCAGGCCTCGTCGGTGCCACCGCCCGTACCATGAACGGCCGGTTCAGGATGTCCTAGAACTGCAACCCATCAGGGATGAAGGGAGCTGGGTCCGCCCTTTGGTACGCCATGGAGGCACTCCCTTCCGATCGCTCGAAGCTGGAGGGAGGTGGAAGCTGGAGCTCAGGGGGAGGAAGAGGGTTTTCTCGTGCTACTGTTGCCGCGCAATGAATGGTACGGGCAGGGGAAGGTGAAGAAGGTGAAAGGGCAAGCTTCCAGAGAGCAGGGTCTAAACATGGGCTGGAATCTTCCCCCTCAGTAAGAGGGGACAAGTTATTGGGCCTCAGCTGCCATGGGACATTTAACACGAGCGCCACTTTCTTAGCGGCCCAAGATGCTCTCGCCAGTTGCCCAAACGAATTAAAGACGGGCGGCTGGGAAGCAGAGGCGTGCATCGCCTGATTAGCGGTAAACCAGGTGGGCCTGAAGATTTCCGCCGCCTTGCCCTTGGATTTCGTGAGATTGTGTCCTGGTTCAAACAGGGGAGAGTTGGGACAGGAGGCTTCGACATGCCCGGAAGCCCGGCACGTGCGGCAGCGGATGGGCCAACTACACAGTGCTCTTGGATGACCGGGCAAGAGACAACGACTGCAGGGAGCTGTCGGTCGCCTGTCCACCGCAAGGTGTGAGCTATGCGTCAGCCTAGTCGCCGGAAAAGATAGCCGCTCAAACACCGGATGTCGAGGAAGTTGAAGCCTGGTGAACACAGAACGCCGGCCATCTTGACAGGGCCAAGGACGTTGATTTCCCAACGGCACTGTGTTGGCACCAGAGAGAAAAGGATGCGCCTCCCGAACAGAGTGGACAACATCCGGTCGGTTGTGGCGAGGTGGGCGATCGCCCAGTGGAACCAGGTTGGCACCCGATGATGATGAGTTTTGGAAGAATCAAGCAAAGACGATTGTTTTTTATGAGAAACAGTGTGCCAAGCTTCTTCTTCCTCAGAAAGGAAGAGCCTGTATTCACGTTTCCAGTTAGGGCCGCCATTGGACCATAGCAGGAAGAACACTTTGAAAGAGTCACAGCAAAAGGAGCGAAGGTTGGCAATAAGCAAACCGACCGATTTTGAGGAAACGAAAAATTTGAAGGTGGGATCGCTGAGCTGCGAAACAGAAAAATGTTCAGCCAACCCCCCAATGGAAGCTTGAAGGAGAGAGGCCACCGTCTCGACATTGAGCCGAAATTTGCATCGGCCAAAGGCCGCGACAAGAGCAAAACGAGGTCGATCAAGAGGAGGACTGGAAACCGGAAGGCCAAAGTTGCGCCACACATCAGCTTGCAGTTGCAGGCCAGAGGATCCCGAAAGGCCGGGGAGCTCCATTGGACACACTAGGGACAGGGAGAGGATTGCATTACTTGGATGGCGATGATGAAGAAGCCACAGCAGTGAAAGAGGCGACGACGAGGATGTCCCCAGCGACGGCAAGGCTGCCGCACATGATGAATCCAGCAGCAACAGGCTGCCAGCTACCTCACCAGTGGCCAGACTTCCCTTCCTTTCCTCGAGGCGGCGTCAGCGAGCACCGGTGGCGCGGTCCGCGACGCAGAGGCACTCCGCCATCTTCCTTCCTGCTGCTACAGCGATGACCAGGCAGCACCTGGCCGGCGCATGCACGCAGGCGGCGGCGCAGTGCGCGACGGCGAGGCTGTGGTGCCAATACCTCAACTTAGATCATTTCCACCATACTGTAGTATATGAGCATGGAGATATTTATTTCACAAATTACTATCAAGAAGAATATAATTTTCCTCTCTTTGCAATTGTGCCAAAAGCAGAGGAACCTGAATCATGGTGAATCGGCAGCACAAGAAATAATTCTTGACAATGAATTGGAGGATTTTCTCGAGCCAAGTATGCTAGGTATATTCTTGACATCACTGCTCTTTATTTAATGTTTTCATCTGGCACCTATCCGATCCTTTAGCTATAAGTCCGCTTTCATAAGCAACAATAAAATCTCTACTTTAAACTAGATTTCCATTATATTAAAGCATGCATTTGCAGAGATAAACTAGTACTCCCTCCGTCCCTTTTTATTTGTCGAAACCGTTTCCCGAGACACAAATGCCGGTAATTTTAATAAATAATAAATATCATCGATTAGTATCATAATTAATATCATCGGAAAGATCTTTGGATCTAGTTTTTTAACAAAATTATTTGGAGATATAAATATTGTATGTATTTTCTATAAATCAAGTCAAACTTGTGGCACGCATCCCACGGCGACAAATAAAAAGGGACGGAGGGAGTACACATTAAGATTCAAGTTTGTGAAATGTGGTTATATGGATTTGTAAAGACTTGTACACATTATGGCAGTAGTACATTTTTCCAGATTTAGTAATGCAGATGGATTCTCTATGTTTGTGCATATTTATATGCATCTCTGCGCTGGGAGCCTAGGATGGAGTATTCGCTGCGTATATAGGAGCACAATAGTTGTATTAATGTTGCTAATGATTTTTGTCTAAATATTTAGCCTTGTGATAGATATGCATTATCATATATAAAAAGACTCGTGCACACATGCTTGATGCTTCCAGGCTGTTTCTCAGCCCCATGGACATGCCGACGGAGAGGAGAAAGTCGGATGAGAAGCAGATCATGGAGCGTAAGCATATTTCTATTCTAATTCAGCAGTAATAATTGATTACATATATCATACTGTGCACATATCTCTACCTAATAATAAAGTGCCAAAATTTCAGTCCATTTTTTTTCGTCCATCCATTTTTTTCGTCCACCTTACCGTAACTGCCGGATAATATATATGACTCTGGCACTCTGCACATACAAGTTTGAACTGCTTGCGTCGGATGATGATCGACATATAGTTTGATTCCAAAACATATTGAATCACGCCTTCCATATCTAGACTCACGAGACGATGGTCGATATAAAGTTTGATTCCAAAACATATTCAATTATGTCTGTTCATATGAGTTAGATTCTAATATTAAAATATTTAAAGGGAGTCTGGTTCTTTTTTTTTAGCTCTACCATGCACATTGGGAGGTTATTATAGTTTTCTTTTTCTCCACCACAATATAAAAAAATATTATATATTAAAAAACAAAAAATTGGCGTACCTTTTTTTATCCAGCGGACCAGCACCTACCCCTGCCGTATTCCATTTTTTGTCCGCATGTTCCTCTTTTTTTTTCCGTGGGTGATTTTCTTTCCCTGTTTCCTGTCTCCGCTTCAGTTTCTGTTCATGATTTTTTTTTTTCCTCTCTCTGCTCTAATTTCTATTCATGACTTCCTTTTTCACGTTGTGGTCTATCCAGTTTTGGTTTGATTTTTTTTTGCACCTTATGTCCGATCTGTTTTTTGGTTTGGTTTATATCTTTTCCTCAGTTTTTCTGTTTCAGTTACGTTCAATTTTTTTCTTAGTTCTTTTCATCCGTAACTTTGTGTGTAGTTTGGTTAATTTAGTTGCACCTTCAGTTGTTTTTGTTTTCATATGTTTCTCCACTATATATATGGTGGTTTTCTCTTTCAAACCATTGAACATTCTCTAACACATGAAGATTTTCAGTAATAGATTATTTTTGTAGTTCTGATTACTAGCAAAACTTATTTTTACTTAATTTTTAGATTAGTCGATGACCTAACTAATCGAATCATGAAGAAAAAATCTTTAACTATCTGTTGTGTAACCCAATGTAAATAAATGTATCTTTATAAAATTGAAATGATTCACATGTCAAAAATCAAGAGAGACGCCTATCATAAGTGTCAACAAAGAATCTGATCCTTCACACATCCACTACTAACTGTTTGTTGACTTTAATCGGATATTAGAACTAAATTTTTTTTTCGAGTCTCAAATATCACGAAACTCCATATAATTATAACAATACATGAATAGTATAAAAAATAGTCTAAATATTTCTATGATTTACAACACGACAAAAAATTATCAAATTTGCATTTTAATTTGATACATTGTCTTATTATTTCTAACACAAACTTATATTATAGATGTCATGGTCATCATGAAATAAATTATAACTTTTAAAAAGAAAAATATAAATGATATGTACCATTTTTGTTGTCATCCCATAAATAATTGATAGTTTTTTTTCCCGTTGCAACGCAGGGCATATTTGCTAGTATTACCTATTCAAAACAAAAATATATAAAAGGATAGCAAGTGCTGACCAGTTTGGACATGCTGACCAGTTTGGACATCCAAGTATATCAAATATATATCAATTGCCTTATTAGGCTCATGAGATTTCAACAAATGAAGTGATCAACCCTACCTTTTTTGTTGATATCAAACTGAGTCTGTTGTATGCATGTACGTTCTTTCATATGAATTGATAGGGCAATCTTTTGATATACAGGACAATTATTAAACATATATATTCCTTACAATCTTTAATCCATAAGTGATATATGAACTATGTAGATTATTTAATTTTTAGGTAGACGTCAAACGATTATTTGTTACACAATATCCTTGTACAAGTGGTGTTGGAAAATGTAGAACAAGGAAAAACAATAACCATTGGATGGAGGATGAAGTTATAAAACTTGTGGATGGTGTCTCAAAAGAAGGATTTGGAAAATGGAGCAAAGTGAAAGGAATATACTTCTCAACATCAATTCGTACATCTGTCCACCTCAAGGTATACATCATTGGTGATTGTTCTACCATGTATCTTGCCTACGCCATGAAAATAGTTAATTAGACCTGTGCTTAGATCGATAATGTTGCTTCATGCTCTTAGGATAACTGGAGGAATTTGGTGAGGGCTTGCAAGGCCAAAAATAACTCCAGAAATAAGGTCATCTATATACATATGCTCTAACAATTTTGGATCTCATGATGATAGCTGCTAGCAGCACATTTGATTTATAGTTATCTTATATATTGTTGTTCCACTCACTTTTATGTGCATGTAAATGTACACAAAGCTACGGAGTTGATTGTACGCAGATTCAAGCACCATATACTAGCCATAGACAAAGCCAAGCAGTGTCTCTCTCATTGACACGGGCCAAAACATGGACATGGATAACTGACGACTACCCGGCCGCGGCCTTCTATGTGGTCTTTATTGCTCTAACTGTCCTACATGCTCTACTCCTAATTGATGATATTTTATATATATACTCTCAGTCCATATATAATGATGGATAGTCACAAAGATCGACACACGCTCCTCGCTATTAAATATTTATGTGCTCGAAATTGAGTGTATGCTCAAAATTAAACACACAATAGATTCTACTAAAAAGCATTACCGTAATAAATAAAGGTGATTAGATCAAGCAGGTAGTCTGTATCCTCCCTCTGTCCCTGAATATTGCAACTTCTAAAGTTGTCTTAAGTCAAACTTTTTAAACTTTGACTAAATTTCTAGAAAAAAACACTAAGATATATGGTACCAAATTAGTACAATTAGATTTATCATACAATGTATTTTCATAAGATATATATTTTATGTCATATATATTGATGATTTTTTCTATAAAATTGGTCAAAGTTAAAAAAATTTAACCGACACGGATTCTAGGAGTTGTAGTATTCAGGGGACGGAGGTAGTATAAGGTAAAGGTGATTGGACCTACCACCACTATCATTATTCTATAAAAAGTATAGAGGCCGTGATACCCCAATCATTATATATGAAGTATCATTTTTATGTAAAGGTGATTGGACCCACCACCACCGCCATATCCATATAGCAGCAGTGGAGAACAAAAATGACTGTGACAATCAATGCCGTGTTTTTGCCGTGTTCGGCTGGTGAAGAGCTAGATGCTTCCAGCTGTTGGCATAGTGCCGGGCTGGTTGCTTACACAGTGCCGAGCTGAGAGGGAGAAGTAGCCGGCAGCCGGACCATACCAGCCGAACTCAACCTACAGATCCGCACGCTGCTACCACAATATAGGTGTCCATCTGGTCATTCGGCGGCGAGCAGGACCCGCGTGACGATCGTCCGATAGCCTCAAACCCTCACGATCTCAGCGATTGCGTACGTGCGTGGCCCAGCATGATCGCGGTGTGGCGCGCGGCGCGGCTACCACGAGCACCGCGTCTCCGGTCCGCATCACGTTTGCTGCGCATGTTCCGGACGCCCCCGCCTTCCCGGCCCATCCAGCATCAGCTGGCCGGTGACCGTGGCTGCTTGAACCTCTAATTTGTAGCGTACAAATTGATATGTACTCCATCTGTCTCTTTTTAAGTATCATCGTGAATTTCTGTGCTATAAGTTTGATTCGATTTATAGAAAATACGTGTATGTCTCTAAATAAATTTGTTAAAAAACTAGATTCAAAAATCTTTTCGATGATACTAGTTATTATGATACTAATTTATGATATTTAATATTTATTAAAATTACTAGTATTTATATTATTTAAAAGCGCAAGTGAGTTAAAATTGAACGGAGGGAGGGAGTACTCATCATCAACGCAGGAAGCTTCGCGTCTCGGAGACCCCCGGCCCGCCATTACCCTTTTCGGCAAGAAACGAGTGAGTGCACCTGCTGCCTGCTTAGATCCTGAAGTTGCGCTAGCTACAAACTGAGAGAAGAAGAAAACTATATGGCACATCGATTGCTTTTAATTATATTACACACATCCTTTAATTAATTTGTATCGTAGCACCTCAAAATTGTAATTGTATAATTATTTCAATTATAGGATTATAATATTGTTTCATACATAATCAGTAGACCAGATATCTTTTTCTAAGAACGTGTAGTCTATAAACTCTTATAAAGCCAAACACCACTGGCTATTTTTCTCAACATACAAGCTATCCACCTCATCATTTAACTATTGAATGTATTTATGGCCAACTATCATTTGTAATTACGATAAAGACACATCGTCTACTACCATGCATTTTAGTTGTCCATATCAGCGTGTCATATCATCCACTAATGTTAACTTATAATTATTTATTTTCTTTATATAGATAATTTTGTTCCACATCATCTACAATTTCCACGCAACGCGCGGAGTATTTATCTAGTATTGTATAACTGTAACACACGCAGCGGGAGGGTGGATTGAGACTAGTAGATTGGAGGGAGAGGAGGAGGGGGGCGGTGCCCGCCCACAGCGGCGCTGCTGCTCAGCGGCGGCGGCTAGGGCAGAGAGGCGCGGCGCCATGCTGGGGAGAGGGAGAGAGGAAGCAGAAGGCGAAGGGCGCATGAGAGATTAGAATAAAGGACTTTCGCCAATTATTTCTTAATTGATCTGATCACAATTCCCTAATATTTATGTCCCAAGTAGACTCTAAAAGACAAAAGATCCTTATCGACCGGATCCTTTCTTTTACAAATTAACTTATTCTAAAAATACTTAATAAATATCTAAGGTAACTTTCGAGCGAAGCGGCGGCGGCGACAGCGATGGCGGCGGCGGCCACAGCCCTAGGCCAGATGAGCCTTGGGCCCAAGCGTGTGACAATAACTGTATGTATGATTATTGGAACATTCGATTATATGGTCAACAAATTAAGGTTTATTAAGGTGCAACTATATATGAACCCAGTAACTTAACAGATTATTATGAAGCCGGTTGTTGCTACAAAAATTCAACGTCGTTTTGTATGTCAGTACCAAATTCTTCATGTTTTTTGAGCGTGTCCTCCATCCATGCATCAGTACTTCAATCGGGACCGAGTTTTGACAAAGTGTACTGTCTATGTATCGTCGTTGCCAATAACTATAGCGAAGTCCCAAACAGACCACGATGGACGATAGATTCTTCTGCACCTAATAAGACGACGTCAGAATTGAAGGATGCACTTATATGGTTGATGATGAATTGAAATGTGCAGGTACAGCCCTGCCCCGGCTCCCATCCCCCGTTCCAATCCAGGGCGTAACCGTCAGCATCAAGATGAAGCTGCAGCTGAACAAAAATCCAACCGCGGCGAATGGCTACGTACGCCTTCCCGATACTTTAACCTGATGACCCGGTAGAGTCAGCAGGGGCAAACTTCCTTCCTCCGTCCCTAAATACTCGTCGCTTCGCTTCCCGAAAAACAAATGCCGACAATTTTAATAAATAATAAATATCATTGATTAGTACCATAATTAATATCATCAGAAAGATTGGATCTAGTTTTTTAACAAAATTATTTGGAGATATAAATATTATACGTATTTTATATAAATCAAGTCAAACTTGTGGCACGTATCCCATGGCGACATCTAAATAGGGACGGAGGGAGTACAGCTGACTGCCTGACTGACGACCGACCGACTAAGCGACCGATGACTGTTGGATGGGATATCAGGATCTATGATCTATCCATGCCAAAAACGCCCTAAATTCGTGGAAGAGGGGAGAGGCGCTGGTCGTTGAAATATACTGTAATTAAAAGCACGCAGCACCTGCAGGGAAGACGGACCCTGGCCTGCTGGCTGAACTGACAACAATTACATTGATGTTGTCTCATAAAAGTGATCTCATGCGGTTCCACATAATCTCAAGACGATGTAATAGATAATGTATATAATGGTTGTTTCTTAAATTGTCTCGTACTTAATAACAGTTCTTTAATTTTAAGGATACAAGAAGAAAGGCTAAGAGCATTTCTAAAAGTTTGGCAAAAGTACTTGCTATCCTTATTTTTTGATTCACCCTCCAATAGTTTGGCAAATAACTTGGCATATTTTGGCAAGTTGCCATTAACCGGACTCGCATGCATATATATATATGTGTGCGCGTAGCGCCCGCGCATCGGCCTTCTACAAGAGGTGGAAGGATATAAACATAATTTTATTTCTGTCTCAGGGTTCCTGGTGTAAATTTTCAAGAGGTGGAAGGGCATAAATATAATTTTATTTCTGTTTTTGGGTTCCTGATGTAAGTTTAATCTACCTTTGACAAGTGAATTATGCGAAATTATTAGAGATAGACTCTTTTTTTACATGCCATATATTTTAGAGAGTTGCCAAATCATAAGATTTGCCAAATAAATTTTAACAAACTCTTAAGAGCAAGTACATTGATGTTGTCTCGTAAGTGGTCTCATACAATGCCACGTAATCTCAAGACTACTTAATAGACAATATATAATAGTTGGTTCTTAAGTTGTCTCGTAGTAAATAATAATTCTTTAATTTAAAGATAGAAGAAAAGACTAATTTATGAGTTGCATGGCAGCAACAACTCATACAATGGTACACTAGTTGTCTCATATCCCTAAAACTTAGCTCATGAGATGATTATTTCGCAAAACAACGACCTCTTTCTCTCTCACCTTTCTCTTTCCTCCACATAGACACAAATCTTACGTGACATTGTATGAGACAGACTATGAGATTGCTGATATGTAGCAATGTACTTGCCCTAAAGGTGCTCTAATTTGTGAGTTATATGACAACAACTCATACAATAGTATACTAATTGTCTCATAGTCCTAAATCTTAGCTCATGAGGTGGTTGTTTCGTAAAACAACGACCTTTTTCTCTCTCTCACTTCCTCTTTCCTCCACATAAACAAAATTCCTACATAGCATTATATGCATAAGACAGGCTATGAAACCACTGATATGCAGCAACGTACCTTCCCTTAGATCCAGATTCAAACATGCATGTGTACACCAGCACGTCGTCGTTGTACTGCACATGCATGCATGCATATTCTCCGGCATCGCATTCCCATTCGGTGACCTGACCGCAATCAAGCTGCATGCTTCAAACAAAGCCCCTGCTCGCGCAGGAACGACTCAAGAAGCCTGCCCAACCTTTGTAGTAGTTTGTAGCGCCCCTACGCACACTACGCCAGATTTGGCCTTCAGTGGCGGTCTATCAGTGGCGGTATTTAACCAACCGCTACTGATGATCTTCAATGGCGGTTGAAAGTTTCAATGATTGGCCGGGTGGCCTGGGAGGCCATCAACCGCCAGTGAAGGTAGGCTTCAGTGGCGGTTTGAGGCTATAACCGCCATCGAAGATTCAGTGGCGGTTCTAAACTCAAACCGCCATGAAGCCTCTACATCACGGGCGGTTTGATGCATGCCGGCAAAGTGACCAGCGTTGATCACGGGCGGTTTGAGAAACAAACCGCCAGTGATGTACCATAGTACAAAAGGCCTCCACTCCTCTCAGGAATACATAGGGTTTCGAATACTTATCCAATGCAAATTCTACTCAGTTCATTTGGTAAACTCACTTTCCTCCCAACCAATCGGTCGTGGGTTCGATTCCTAGACCTGGCCCTTTGCGGCCCTTTTTTTTGAATGCATTTGACGGTTATAAAATAAAAAAGAATAATATAAAAAAAAATAGGCCCCAAGGGGCGGGCTCGTGATTCGAACTCACGACCTGCTGCTAAGGAGGGAAAGCATTGAACCAATTGAGCTATGTGTGGATATCGTTAGGAATCACATATTTTTTTTGTTTTTAATGGATAAATCATCACTGGCGGTTGGTAATCCAAACCGCAGTGAGTGATGTTCTTAACACGCGTGCGGTTGTTCATTATGAACACATTATCTTGTTGTTTTTTTTCACCTTTGGATTAAAAATGTTGCTTAAAATTGTAGCAGGTTTTTTTCTCCCTTGTACTAACTCCAAATCTGATGATTTTTTTTTTACATTCATCAAAAATAATTCTCTATTCTCTGGTTCATTTGATATTCGCATTGGACTTCAGGTTGAAAGATTTGAATTTTAATTTCAAATAATGGCATGTTTTATTCATATTATTCAGTCCTATTTGACCCCAAATGAAAATGTCATAGTAACATTATTTATAGTTCCCATTAAAATATACAACTTTTATTCTTACAATTTTTCCATTTGACCTAATTTTGACATACTAAGTGTTTGATTTTATAAAGTCAACTTATGTGGACTTAAATTTGGAGCATCAATTGCCCTCAAATTTGAAAGTGGTGAACATCAAAGTTTCATAACTCATCATTATCTACAACTTTTATTTTGGCCATATCCTCATTTGAGCAATTTTAAATACACGTTGTTCACAAAATCTACATATCTCACCATGAACCATATACTTTGTGTTTAAATGTGGATTTTGTGAACAACATGTATCTAAATTTGCTCAAATGAGGTCATGACCAAAATAAAAGTTGTAGATATTGATGAGTTATGCAACTTTAATGTTCACCACTTTCAAATTTAACCTCAACTAATTCCCCAAAGATTAGTCCTAACAAGTTTACTTTGAAAATCAAACACTTAGGATGTCAAAATTAGGTCAAATGGAAAACATATAAGAATAAAAGTTGCTCATTTTAATGGTATCTATAAATAATGTTTCTATGACTTTTTCATTTGGGATCAAATATGACTTAAAAATGTCATCTACACATGCCATCATTTGAAATTGAAAATTAAATGTTTCAAACTGAAGTCCAATGCTAATATCAAATCAACCACATAGTAGAGAATTATTTTATACAAATGCAGAAAAAAAAAAATCACCGGATTTGGAGTTAGTATGAGGGAGAAAAACCTAGAACAATATTGACGAATAGATTTAATCCAGTGAAAAAAAAAATGATATGTTCATGATGAACAACTTCGGATCACGGGCGGTTTGGATTACCAACCGCCCAGTGATGTTTTATCCATAAAAAAATAAAGTGTTCAAAAAATACGAGAATTATTTTAAATTTTTAATATCCTATTCTATCAAAAAAATGGCCAAATATGGCCACGTGTTGGAATCGAACCGGCGACCTATACTTTGGGAGTAAAGTGAGTTAACCAACCGGACTAACCGATATTTGCGTCGAAAATAGAACTGAAACCCTAATTATTCTTTCGCAAGCTTCATTGGCGGGTCCAACACCACCCGCCATCGATGTTTTTTACCATCGATGGCGGTTGTTGGGCCACCCGCCCACAGATGCTCCACATCGATGGCGGTTGTTGGTTTTCAACCGCCAGCGATGCCCTTTTGTATATGTATTGACGGCGGGCCACACAGGCGGGCACACAGTCCATACAGAGGCCGCCGCCCCCTTTCTCCACGACGCCGGGAGACGCCGCCGACGCCGGGACACGCCGCGACGCCGACCTCCCCCGCCCCGAGCAGCGGCGCTCCCTTCCCCCCCCCCCGCGCCGTTGGCTCCGACCCCTGCTGCGACGCAGGCGGCACGAGGGAGCACCACCGCCCCTTGGCAGGAGCTCGGCTGCGCGCCCCCAAACCCCGGAGCTCGGCTGCGCGCTCCACGGCTGGCAGCGCTGGCGCCACCGAGCGCCCCCCCCCTCCCTCCCTTAGCCGGCCGCGCGCCCGAGGCACCACCACCGCGCCAGGGGCACCACCGTCACTCCAACCAGTGAACCACCATTGCCGGCGACCACCACCTCGACTCCAACCACTACCTCGACTCCAACCAGGCAACCACCACCTCGACTCCCCGCATCTCGTCACTGAACACTTGGAGCGCGCGGAAGCTAGGTACACCACCGCCGGGGTGAGCTCTTCCTGCTCGTGCACACAAGATGTTCGGCGGAATGTCTCTTAGGCAACAACAAGTTCTATGTGTATTAGTTATGTCATTTGGCCTTGGATTTGAATCATTGGAGTTTTTTTCCTGGTTTTGGTGTATATTTATTATTTAAGGTGGCCTTTACTAAAATTTCAGCGGTGCCAACAAACAACAATCCATATGATTGTGCCTTTCTTTGTTCTGACATTTGTGGAAGATATGCTCATTAGTACTGCTGAAGTGAACAAATAGGAGTGAACAAATAGGAGTCATTTAAATTTCTGCTGCAGTGAACAAATAGGAGTCATTTAAATTTTGCAGCACAGAAATAGCAATCATGTCTTAGCAGTCATCCAGTTCGTAGCAGGAGGCAGTGGCATGTCTTGCACAACTCTTATCTAAAGAAAAGGGTGGGATTTTGTCAAGTGTATAGCTTTGCCATCACATTCAGGTGTCCTACTCTGATTCATCTATGTGGTTAAATCAAAAATTAAGGAAAATTTCTTCTGCACTAGGAGTCCCTTAACTCATTCTGCTGGTATTTGTTTGGGTAGAAACAAACATGGATGTAGCTGCTTGTGTAGAAACAGCCTAGGGAGTTCTTACCATGGAGTGAGAAAAAAAATATTTGTACATTTCCTATGCAGTTTTAATGATTGCTCAATGTTTTTTTTTTCTATTTGTGCATACCATGCAAATCCCATGACTGCCTGTGGTCGAGAAGAAGGCGAGTTTGACATTGGTTAGTCCATTTTGGTTGCATTGGTAAGATTTTCCTTGTGTGGTGATCTAGCCGTGGAACTGACTGATGTTGCACATCCTTTAGAGTGCATCACCAGAAAGATGGTTTGTGGACTACTGCTTCCAATTTGCTTTGTTATATATAATTATTGGATAATTATTGGAATGGTCTGAAGTTTCTATTTTTGTGAGTTTCCAATTGGAGAAATAAAGACCAACATGCATCAACATGTTCCTTTGATTATTTGTGCTAACTGGAAGGGACAAATCAATAATATCGAATTACTAGCTGTTCAGTTCATCTTTCTGCAACTGTGCCTTCGAAATGAATTTTCATTTCATCTGCTCGCTCACTTGCCTGCACTCCTTCTATCTTTTCCAGTGTTGTAGGTTCAGCACTGTGAGCAGTAGCTTGGTTCCATTTTTTAGGTAAAGAGCGCAACAGACCAACCAGGGTGCAGGACCTCAGTTCCATTCAGCACAAGAGTAGCAGTACTGCAGCAAGTGACCATGTAAGAAGCTAATCCGCTAGCATATAACCTTTTTATAATGCTCTTATTTAAGAAATGTATGCTGCCAATGGAATAGTCATTTTTTCAGTCACTTGCAAATATTCAGATTTACTTTATATTCGTTCTGACAACCAGCACTTTTATGCTGTTTTTTTCAGACAAAGAGCATAAACCAATTAATGGTTGATTGAAAATGTCTCATAGTCTTGGTAGTTGTCAATGCTTTGATCACCTACTATGATGACATGATGCTATTATTCAGAAAAAGTATTAATGGTTCTAAAAAAAATATTGCTTGAATGGATATAGGCAACCATGGCACACTATGTAGTTTGGGTTGGGCGCAATCCCGGGGATTTACACAACATGGGATGCATGCCATCGTCAAGTGAACAGCTACCCGGGTGCCTGCTTCAAAAGATTCGAATTGGAAGAAGCAGCTATTTATGTGATGCATGGTGCAAGAGCAAGTGCAAGTGTACACCATGCCCAACAAAATATGAATCTAGAGATTGAGGAGGAGCCGGTTGCCGATATGATGATTACGAGATTGAGGAAGAGGATAATTTAATATTGTTGTCTTTAAGTCCTACACTTTAAATTCACCATTTGTGATATTTGTTGTAATAGGATTCTCGATGTATTGCAATACTCTAAGTACTACAATTTCTATGTAATATTTTAATTAGGACAATTTCGATGTAATCGTAATCTCGATGTGTTTAGTTTACAGTAGCGCAATATCATGGCAAATATAAAAACAAAAAAATAGAAACCATCACTGCCACCTTAATTGAAACCGTTAGTGATGTATTAGTGATCACTGGCGGTTGGTTGGCAGTTCAAAACCGCCATTGTTCAGTACATGAACACTGGCGGTTGAATAAATCAACCGCCACTGTTGATGAATGCCAACAGTGGCGGTTCGTATTTAGAACCGCCACTGATGTGGAAGTAAACACTGGCGGTTCAAGTTTAGAACCGCCAGTGAAGATGCAGTTTAGAACCGCCAGTGATGGGATAGCCATCAGCGGCAGTTCAGAAGAACCGCCACCGATGGCTACCCCCATCATTGGCGCTTTGGTTGTGGCGGTTCAAAATCCGCCAGTGAAGGGGGTTTTGAACCGCCACTAATAGACAAATCTGTAGTAGTGGTAGTACGAATTGACTTGTAAACACACAAAACGACCGAATGCACCTGCTGCTAGCCTGCTAGATGTAGATCGCCTCAAGCTAAGGTTGCGCAAGGCTTGGAGTTGGAGTTGGCGCTACGAAGTGATAAAAGAAAACTGCGGCAGCAGAGATACTATTGCCTTTTGGTTACACACGTACACATCCTTACTATCAACAGCTAGCAGACGGTCTTTCTCTAACTCGTACACATGGCACAAAAAGATGTGCTGGCCACATCTGGAGCCTCAGGAAGCCCATCTCTATGCTGCATCCCACTGCCAGCCAAGGCAAGATTCAGTTTTGCCCTCCTCACCTTTCTCCTCCGGGCGCAGTTGGGGTGCTGGAGCGCGGACGCGCCGCCACACCAGAACCGAGGTGCGAAGCCGGAGGAGCAGGGGCAGGCACCACGCGGGGCCGCCGTGCGAGCGCTAGGAAGCCGATGGTTGCAGGGCCGCTGCGTACGTGGAGCTGCTAGTGGTCATTTTATTCACTTGGATAATCGGAAAAAGCTGTTTGCCAAATAAAAACTGTTTTAGCTCTAGAAGTGAATCTGTTGCACAGGTGAAGCTACAACTGTTTTTATTCACGTCCGTTGCCAGTCGCCTTTGCACCTTTTTGGTGGTGGCGTCGTGTCCGTCGTGCGGTGCGCGAAACGCCTGCGCGGTCGTACGTGCGACTTGGCGAGCGATCTCTGGACTCTCGCGGAGTCTGCACAGCGAGACTGCCACAGGAGGGATGGGATCGTCATGAGTGGACTTTACTTTGCGGAAGAGAAGTGGAAACTAGCGTGGCGTGTGTGTTCACGACACACTCCGTCGTCCACCCGGCGACCTCGCTCCGCTCCAATGCTTTCCCGGGCCGGGCTAACCAATTCAATCTTGTTGTACAGCTGAGCTGAGTACCCAAAGGCCAAGGATCGGACGACTTGCCCTAGCTTTTTGCTTGGTTGCACTTGCAGCTTGAACCATATATGCGGCAAGGTCGTCACGCGCTCTACTTGTCCCGGTTGTCGTCCCCGTCCCGCTCCGTACGTCCCATGTTCCTTCCTTCTGGGGCGCCGGCCACTGCCTCGCCCTCGCGTTTCCGCGTACCCAGCCGGCAGCTGGCCGCCCAAGCAGCTGCTGCTTCGAAGCGGCCGGGGACGAGACAACCGGCCGGACAAGTTAGCTTCATTTCCATGGCCGCCGCCGGCCGGCCGGATCTAGCCGCGAGCGAGGGTCGTCGCTTGATTGATCATCCATCCAACGCGACGCGACGACACACCACCGGCATCAGAGTTATCTTCTTCCCCCGGCCGGCCCTCCCTCCCTTCCTCAGCCGATCGAGCTCGATGTCGATCGCGCGCCCACCACATCCATCGTCCATCGACGACGCTGTTGTCCGTATATATAGCTCCACATCTGTGTACTCCTGACTTCTGTATATCACTACTACAGAAAACCTTTCTACAGGCGGTGCTAGAGGCATTTGTACAGGCGGCCAAGCCCACCGCCTGTACCAGGGGTCAGTACAAATCGGCCCACAGTACAGACGGCGGGCTGTGAGCCGCCTGTGAAAAATTGTTTTCACAGGCCACTTTGTCAGCCGCCTGTGTAAATAGCTATTTACACAGGCGGTTTACTAAATGAGCACTTTGTGTAAACCAATTTTTCACAAAGGCGGCTCACTCTGTGGGCCGCTTGTGTAATTAATTTTTTTATTTCAAATTTTAATATTTGCCCCCACACTGTGCTATATTTGTCACATATATATATATATTTAAGATATGTAAACATGAACCATAAAATTGCATCATACAAACAACACATATAAATATTATAGATATGTACACATGAAATCAAACATCAAGCATAAAATTACATATAATACACGTCATTTCATGTTATCCCTCCAACCAATTAGTGTTTACATATCATTTCGTTTCAAGTTTAGATCTGCTAGGTCTGTCAGCGCTCTAAATCTTTCACTTGTCAAATCGCCGGCTTCATCAAAATATGCTCCGTCACTTGGAATTATTTCTCTCATAATAAAACCGCACAAGTCTGCTACTATATCTTCCATAGTTTTTGGAGTGAATGGCACGTCCTTTCCTTTGCTTCTCGGCTGGAAACAAAGTTTAGAAGCATCATTGACACATGTCCAATATTAATATTTGCAACTTTAATGAGAAAACTTCATATACATAGATATTTTTTACCATATTTTTGTCCCACGACGTATCGCCCCCCGCTGCCTTATGAACTCACACACATAGTATCCACAGTAGACCGATCCAGGTGGTTGCTTGTGGCACTATGTAATTAATAAGCAAAAGATTATTCTAAAATTTTCATGCCTTGTGTATTATTTATATGATGATATGTGTTCAGACAACTTACCGGATAATTGTGTTGTATCGTCAATGGCACACTAGGATCTTTGCGGACGGCGTCGACCGGTCCTTTTTGCTTCTTATAAAACCACCATGCCCTGTAGATATCGAATATAAAACACTATAGTTATTTAGAAACTCTAATTCATATAAGTATGGATGTGGTTATATGTTGGCTAACCTTTCTAAATGAATCGGGGAATGTTTGATATGAGGAGGAGGATAATGTAAGGAGTCTAGGACAAGCACCTTTCCTTCGAATGGATAAATATAAAAAACAATCCAATGGTCTTTGCATGAATAAACAGTGAGCGACACATGTACTTAGGGTTAACACGATAATTTGAAATACGTATACAAGGTCATGCTTACCCAAAGTTCTAGGGTGCCAATATAAAATCCCTGTACCTATATCTCAGCATTGCTCTACCGATATAGAGGGCATATTCGTCCTCGTATTTTCGTTGCAATTCTTTACAGACTCACGCAAATTGTTACGGTGTTTTGTCCTTCTCTATCTTTGCTCTATCTTCATTTGTAAGTACAAATTTGTGCATATTTTCTTGTAACCTGATTGGACTCGGGTAACCGACCATCGATCCTGTAGTTAACGATCTCGCTCGTGGTCTTGCAAACTACATACAACATCCACATATTAGAGTTTATCACATTCCAAATTTAATAATAACAATGTGTGTGCATGAGTGATACTTACGGGCACCGATTGTAATGAGTTGGACGTCAAGTTTTCTATAGTTCAACGGCAGGTGCATGCCCTCGAAGGTAACAAATGCCCGTTTTTTTTTTCCGTGCCGATTAGCAAACACGTCTGCTGGTATATCAACACTAGCGCATGCGAGCCAGCATTCACTTTGCTCTCATGTACCAGTCATGAAACTTTTTTATCGTCCATGGACCCTTTTCAAGCACCGTCCATTGCAGCATAGACCTTTCGGGCACATAGTCACTAGGGACATTGACATAATCATCAACCGTTGGCTTTCTTATATCCTTAAGGGTCAATGGTGCATTTGATGGCGGCTCGACATGTACATCGCCACTTGGGGCTTCCTTTGTTGGTGGCACGGCCGGTTGCTTGGCGGCGGCTTCCTTATTCTACGTGACGGTTCGAGCTCAACGACTCGTGCCGTCCGCTGCTTTCAAGCCCTTTCAGAAATAGAAGCGTACTGCTTTGCTTTCCCTTTTTTTTGGCTCATAGGGAGAAACCAATTTTGGAATTGGAAATTTCTTTGCCTTCTTGGAGGCCGGTGCTTGTGGGGGAGTTTGCTCTGCTTCCTTATGCTTTGGTGGTGGCGGGGGAGTTTGCTCATCTTCATTCTGCTTTGGTGGTGGCGGGGGAGTTTGCTCTACCTCCTTCTCTGGTGTTGTGTCCTTCTTGGCTGGCGGAGTCTGCTGCTCAGGCATGTTCTTGGCTGGCCCCTCGAGCTCATCCAGCGAGAATGACAAATCATGTATTGGGGGATGACGACGGTGGCTCATAAATATCTGGGGATCTTTGGGGCATGCATTGGCGATCTTGGCTGTTGACTTGTTTCGGCCTCTTGGAATGCTTGATGCACTGGTGGAGAGGGTGCCGTTGGTGGATCAATCAACCTTACGTACCGTCTCGGCCATTGTATGAAGTTTTTGATTGCTTGTCCAAGCTTCTCTATACCCTCAGAGGTCGGGATGTCGATGAAGTCGTCTTCATATCCACTCTCGACCGTCAACACTTCCACCCTGCAGTATGCATCTTGCATCTCGACACCATGGAACCTACGTCCAGGGATGGCATTGCACGTGGCCACTTGCTTTGTATCTTTGATTCCTAAGGCCATATCCAATTAACAATGAGCAAGGCCAAGGTTTATCAATATCGTCAACGGATAATGGTCACGATTTGATGTTGACGCTATCTTTGCTTGGAAAGGGCATAGATTGTGTGGCCATCTCCGGCTACCCAAGGGTTGAGCTGGGACATCTTTGCATATATGAAGGAGCTTGTGATGACATCGTTGAGCGAACAGCGCTCCCGCCAACCGCTTCATCACTTCGGGATCGGGGTTTTTAACGAAATCTTCCATCAAATCCCTAAACCTTTTGGCGGCCTGCTGCTCAAAAAAAGTCCGCCAACCGCTCCTTATGTCGTTCTCTTTTCTTATACATGCCTTTCCACTCTTCGCCAAACCCTTCTTTCCGGATGGTTCTCGGATGAGAGGCTGCATACGGCTTTGGATGCTCGGGGTTACCTACAACATGATTTTTCATGTCGGTGTTGATTTCTATTTTACTCGAACAAAATGGAAAATACAATTCTGTTACCTAGAGCATGGGAAAGGCTGTCCCTCTCCCTCTGTGACTTGAAGGCACTGTCTTTTTCAGGTTTGTTGCTTCCAAAACCTTCTCGGCAAGCGGCTTGATCTCATCGGGGACGGGGAGATCTCATCGCTCTCGGTGTTTGCCTTCCGAGCGCGAAGCCAATTCGCACCGTTACGGCACTATATCGGTCAATGCCAACTTGCCCTCTCTCCTCTTTGCTTCGTCTTACGCCCTCCATTTAGGAATCTTGGTCTTATAGCCACCGGTGCCGAGGTGGTGGTGGTAAATGTTCTTCTTCGCAAGTTTCGAGGCGGCTTGGCTCTTAGCCTTGGAGTCGTCGGAGTTTTTAATTTTACTAAAACGTGCCCTTGTTCATTTGTGATAGGGTACCGCTTCGTGCAGTCCCGCCCCTTACGCAGCCACTTTTTATTCATATCGTGCCTATAGTCCCGAAATGATATTGCTAATCGCTTCATGACATGACCCTTGACCAAACCTTACTGTTCCCTCGGAAAAATGAACTTAGTGCACAATCGAGTCCAACAATTCTTCCTCTTTCCTTCGGGCACCATACTCCAATCACTCCGGGGAGATATCAAATTCTTCCTTTACTAACCATCCAATGGCAGCCCTAAATTTAGGTAGCGCCTCTAGAGGTGCTAAGGGCTCTCCGCTCGGGCTAACCTCTGTAATCCTATAAACTTCTTCGAAATCTATTCCTTCCTCTATCTCCTCGTGCCCGATCACTCTTTTTCTTTGTACTTCTTCGCTCGGAGGATGTCGGTCGTTTGAGGCGCCGTGTCCTTATGAACATCTTGTGACTCTGCCTCCATTTCACCAACAACTTGAGAGAACACCTCCTGTCAATTCAATTGTTAGGTACATGAAATACACATGAAATATTATCTCATATAGACACTCTACTTTCATATATACCTCATCATCATTTGGCTCATCTTCAGGCTCATAATTAGGGTCATGTTCCAACTCAAGATGGGCCTTCTTAGCTCTAGGGGATTCACGTGGTGATACACTTTCGGGCTCCTATAAGGTTCGGATCCGGAGGACTCGGATCCCGGTGTATCTATCGGGCATCGCCTGCTTTCGGCATTTGATGGAGTACTCATCGTATGAAATACAAGTATAGACATGGAATATAAGTATATACTCTAATTACATAGCGTAATTAGCAAACCTATTATTAATAAACCCTAACTACAAATATTAGTAACTAATTAACAAAACGTAACAAAAAATATTACAAGTTAGAATTAACAAACCCTAACAAACAATATTACTAACTATTATTAATAAACCCTCACTATTAGTAACAAACTCTAACAAAAACATTGCTAACACTAATTAATAAACCCTAATTAGCTAACACTTATTTGTAAACCCTAATTAATAAACATTAAATAGAAAACCCTAAATAATATGCTAATTATTAAATAACAAACCCTAACTACAAATATTAGTAACTAATTAACAAAGCGTAACAAAAAATATTACAAGTTTGAATTAACAAACCCTAATTAATAAACATTAAATTAGGGTACCCTAACATAAAACATTACTAATTATTTCACAAACTAATTATTTCATAAACTAATTATTTCATAAACATTAAATAGGAAACCCTAATTAACAAACAAAGTATTAAATAACAAAAAAACAAAAAAAGGCCCGTGGGGCAACGAGGCGGCTGCCGAGCCCAATAGGGCCCAGCAAGGCCCACCAGGGCTGCCCCACCGGGCGCGCAATTGGGGGCGGGAGAGAAGGCGGCGGCGCGCCACCGCACGGAAGTCGGTGGGGCGCGGAGGCGCGGGGCGGTGGCGCGAGGCGGCGCTTTGAGATCGGCGGCGACGCCACGGCCATCGGTGTGGCGCCGGAGGGAGCGGTAAGGCGGTGGCGGCGGCGCTTTGGAGGCACGGGCGGTGGCGCTGAGGCGCGGGCGGTGGCGCGGCGGTGGTGCGCAGCGCTCGAGGCGGGCGCTGCTGGGTAGTCTTGTGTCCGGTCCGCGGGAGGCCCAGCAGCCGCGGGCGGCGAGAGGCGGTGGGCGGCGGCGGATTTGGGCAGCCTGCCGGCGTCAAATGGAAAAAATCGCGCGCCACCGGACTTAGCAATTTCGCGTCCCGCGGCGCTCGGATTTATATAGGAGGCGGTTTTCTTTGGCGGTTCACTTAGAACACCGCTGTACTAATGATGGTTAGTACAGGCGGCCCTCAAGGACAGCCGCCTGTATAAATGCATTAGTACAGCGGCCCTCAATGACAGCCGCCTGTACTAATGCATTTTGTACAGCGGCCAATCAATCGAGCCTTGTATAATTAGTTTTTCTTTGCTAATTTAAATTTGAAAGTTTGGAAATTCATAACAATTCGTAGAAAAATCATAAAATAGCAAATGAGGATGTTTTGGAATCCTTGTGAGTATATATTTGTAGTGGAACTATAATATGTCATGTTTTAGTTGAAATCCTCTGCTGCAAAATTTAGTTTATATTTATTAGTGCTTCCTAGCTTTAAACTTGTATCTACTATTTTATTGCACCAATTGGTGTGAAAATTTTATGATAGGCTATTTATGTGATTTTACTGTTTGGGTAAAATTTTCAGAATTTATTGAGCATATATCTCTGAGTTATTGAACTATCTTTCTTAATGCGTAGGGAATAGTTTTAAATAAATTATAATTGAAATAAAAATACAAAAATAGGAAATATATTTCCACTGCCTTTGCATGATGTTATTTAACCCTAATATAGATGTTTGAAATATCACCTAAAACTAATATAGCTAGCTTTTTATATATATAAGTTAAAGACATGCTTAAGTAATGAGTAGATACATGGTTTGTTAATTAATTCATGTACCGGTTTGTTATTTAATTAAGTTAATAATTAAAGTGTCTATTATTTTATGTACCTAGGGTTTAGGAAATAATGAAGTTAGAAAATAATATCATTGTCCAAAGGTATACAACAAGGGGAAATGTAAACATCTTGCTTAATAAGAAAGAGTAGCATTAGGTACAAATGATAAGTGATACATGAGTTACATGATAAATAATCTAGCGTGCTACAGTCTTTCCTTGTCCATCGTGGCGCACCCGGGGCAAAGAGGTTTTGCGGGATACTTTTCTCAACATTTTTGATCTTTTCTTCAAAGTTTGTAAAAAGAGACATCTCGCTGAACTGGTTAACATCCTCTAAATCCATTACACCATCAACTCCTATAATTTGTTGCTTTCTAGGGATTGCTACGTGCTTTGGCTTTTGGGTACTTTTCTTTTCATTCGTTGATAGAATTTATTCCACATAGAAGACCTGTGCAGCACGGTTAGCAAGGATCCACGGATCATCTTTGTAACCTACTTTACTTAGGTCAAGAACTCTCTGGCCATAGTTATCCACAGTGACATGTTTATCTTGAACCCATCGACATCGGAACACAGGAATCTACAGGCGTGGACCATATTCAACCTCCCATATGTCATCAATGAATCCAAAGTATGTAGTTTCTTCACCGGTTGTATCATCTGACCTCACATCGAATGCCACTATTTCGTGCCATGCGCTTGGTGTCCCTAAAACTGGTGGAAAATGTGAAGCCACTAATGTCATAGCTCGCCATGATATGACCTGGCTTGATGGTCGGATGCTAAAATCTTGATGGTTTTCGATTCATCTGTCATGTCCAAATTATTTAGCCATGCGGTGAACCGACGCTTGTGTTCCTTGTGTACCTAGTCATTTGTGCATCCCGGATTCTCCTCACGAAGCTCTTTCATGTCTTTGCTTGGTGAATGGGTCCATTATTATGAGTTGTTGTAGTATCTTTGTAATGTACCTCTAGGACTATGTTGTAATCTGGCGGGATGAATGATTTCCGTCCCATCCTCCCTCGTCCACCACGCCTTCCCACATGTCGCAACGGAGGCAAACCAATTGATACCTGGTCTTTTAGGAGATTATTACATAATGGTCCTCCAGACTCAATGGCCTCTTCTCGTAGTGTATGCCTCTATCATGGAACCTTACGGATGAGCACGATTTGACATATAGCCATTCAATATTGACATGAAACGCTCATACGTCCACATTTCATGGAAATACATGGGACCCAATGCCTCAATTTGAGGCACCAAATGAATAATAAGGTGTACCATGATATCAAAGAACGATGGGGAAAGCACATCTCTAAGCGGCTCAATGTCTCTACAAGCAAATTTTGTAGGGACTCTAACTCATCACGGATAATTACCTTCTCGGATATCTTATTGAAGAAGTAGCACAACCGTGTGATTGCCATCTTTAAGAACACTTTGGATTTATAGCTCACGATGGCAATAGAAAGAAAAAGTGGTCAGCATTACATGACAATCATGTGAGTTGTAGTTGGTGAGTGTAAGGTCTTTCATCGAAACAAGACTCCTTATGTTAGAGCAGAAACCATATGGAACTTTTAAATTCTTCAACCACACACACATTGCATGTTTCTCCTCTCTGTTCGGGTTATAGCTTCTTTGCCGGGTAGATGGTACTTCCCATTCTCTAGAGTACAGGGGTGAAGTTCTTTTCTGATCTTTAAATGTTGCATGTCCAAACGTGAATTGAGACCTTCCTTTGTCTTGCTCTTTATGTCTAGCAAAGTTCCAACTCTGTTGTCAAACACATTCTTACGAACATGCATACCATCGATCGCATGTCGTGACGTCTAAGTCTTTCCAAAGTATGATAAGTACTTAAAGAAAATAGACTTCTTCTTGAATGTGTCCCCCTCATTTGCCTTCACAACCTTTCTTGGTTTCCCATCTTTGGTCTTTTTCCAAACACAAACTTGACATTCTCAACTATCTTATACACTCGTGCCCTTTACTATAACCCGATGGAGCGGTAGATTTTGATTCATCCATATTATCAAAGTACTTATTCATCTTTTGTAAGCGGTACTTATGGCCTGCCGGTAGCCATCTCCTATGCCTCATGTACACTATCTTGTTAGATGAAGGAAGAGACACGTGCCATGTTCCATCTATGCACTCTATACAACCAACCTTTCCCTTAAACGGCACGATAATGAGAAGAGAGCAGGATAATCATTAATTGTGACAATAATAATTGCTCTCGGTGTGAATGTCTTTTTGCGGAATGCATCGATCATTTTCACACCCACTTCCCATAGTATTTGCATCTCTTGCATTAAGGGCTCTAGAAATACATCCATATCAACTCCGGGTTGTGTAGGTCCGAGAAATAAGAATGGTTAGCAAAAGATATTTTCTTTTTTGACACACCCATGAAGGAAGGTTGTATATTGTCATGATCACCGGCCATGTGTTTGTGCGTCTTTGCTCCTCTCGGCAAATGGATTCATTCCATCATTACTCGAGTAAACCTTACATTTCGTGGATCCTCGGCAAAGTCCGGATATTTCTTATCGAATTCTTGCCATTGCTTTGCATCGGGTGGATGTCGTAACTTTTCATCATCTTTCCTTTCATCGAAGCATGCCGGGTCATAAGTTACGCATCATCGGGGTTTGCAAATAAACACCTCAAACGATCAACCATGGGGAGATACCATATCACCAATGCAGGAATTCTTCTCAACGCATAATAGTCCACTTCGATATTGCTAGTGGGCTTTGAGCGTTTGTCTTGTTGAGTCTTTGTTTGGGTCTTCTTTTCGCTTCCTCCCTCGAAGAAACAGAGGCTGCATTCTCTTCCTCTCGATAATCTTTATTCGTCTTGTACCTACTAGCACCACAGTTTGGACAATTTGTCTAAGTCTTTGTCTTGATCACCCCGATATAGAATACAATGATTTCTACATGCGTGGATCTTCTCAACACCCATCGTAAGTGGACCGACTAGCTTCTTTGCATAGTGCGTGTTAGCGGGCACTTTGTTCTCCTTAGGAAGAAGGTCTCCAAGTACACGCAATAAATCATTGAAACTAGCATCGGACCAACCATATCTAGCCTTAATCGTCAAAAACTGAAGAACAGCCCGTAGTGTCGACCACTCTTTGGAACAACCTTTCGACTCGTCGTACAAAGGCTCCTCTGCTGCCTTCTTCAAGGCTTCCATTCGCTTCATGAAGAATATTGATGGATCCGCACAACGGTTCATTATTGCCTCTAAGAAATCTGCATCTTCAATGGCATCGGTGTTAGCATGCCGAGTTTCATTGACATCGGGACGTAGCATTATGAGTTTGATTGACATCGGTATAGTATGATGGGTTTCATTGAAATCGGCATAGCATCACATTCATTGAGATATGGCTTTGGACCCTCCACATTGATGTTACTTGCGGTGTTGTCGGTTGTCCGCATATAAGGTGTAGAACTACACTCACCATGTTTTGTCCAAATCAAGTAGTCCTCCATAAATCCTCGCAAACCCGGATGAGAATGGATTGCTTCCACATTGTCAAATACCACAATATTTTTCACGATCTGCGCATGGACAACATATGTGCTTTCGCCTTTGTTCTCTGTGCATGTATCTTCACGGCATCAATAAATTTTTGGACCTCCACTACATATGATGGGTCTAATCTTGATAAGTTATACATCCATAATGACCTCTCCATATTTATCGTAATTAGTTAAGAAAATATTATATGTCACTCATTTTTATAATTATAAGAATTAATTAAACAGAGATGGCATCTTGATTAACAAACCCTAAGTATAAGCAATAATAACAAACCCAAATTAACAAACCCTAAGTACATAAAATACTAACTAACCCTAATTAATAAACCATTAATTACTAACTAAATTAATTCACTAACCCTAAGTACATGAAATACTAACTAACCCTAACTAATAAATGGAGATGGCATCATGATTAGCAAACCCTAAGTATAAGCAATAATAACAAACCCTAATTAACTAACCCTAAGTACATAAAATACTAACTAACCCTAATTAATAAATGGAGATGGCATCTTGATTAACAAACCCTAAGTGTAAGCAATAATAACAAACCCTAATTAATAATCCCTAAGTACATAAAATACTAACTAACTCTAATTAATAAACCATTAATTACTAACTAAATTAATTCACTAACCCTAAGTACATGAAATACTAACTAACCCTAATTAATAAATGGAGATGGCATCTTGATTAACAAACCCTAAGTATAAGCAATAATAACAAACCCTAACTAACAAACCTTAAGTACATAAGATACTAACTAACTCTAATTAATAAACCATTAATTACTAACTAAATTAATTCACTAACCCTAAGTACATGAAATACTAACTAACCCTAATTAATAAATGGAGATGGCATCTTGATTAACAAACCCTAAGTATAAGCAATAATAACAAACCCTAATTAACAAACCTTAAGTACATAAGATACTAACTAACTCTAATTAATAAACCATTAATTACTAACTAAATTAATTCACTAACCCTAAGTACATAAAATACTAACTAACCCTAATTAATAAACCTAGAATTCTAAAAAGTATTTATTTTCTATAATCCCGCAAGATACAATTTACTATCAATTTACAAAAAAAAAAAAAAGCTAAAACTCTCTCTTGCCCTAGCTATGAACCCTAACCCTAACCCTAGATTTAGAGCACCTCCAATACAATAATTAAACCAAAGAATCACTAAAAAAATAGCGCAAACGACACTAACTAACCTTTTGGAAGTTTTTCACCAAAGAAATGAAGTTAAAAACCTCCCCCCCTTGGAATCGCCACTTCTCTGTCCATAATTGTGCACAAAGACGGGAGTAATTGTTTTGTCTGGAGGTAGAAGAAGGGAATTTATAGCAAAGATATTAACACGGGCGTTAGTAAGGAGGGCCGCTGTGTAAAACACATTTACACAGGCGGCTCTCTTAAATCGGCCCTTTGTGTAAATAGGTGTATTTACACAGGCGGTTTAAAATGTGAGCCGCCTGTGTAAATGGTATTTACACAGGCGGTTGTAATTGTAAACCGCCTGTGTAAATACACCTATTTACACAGGCGGCAGATTTAAGAGAGCCGCCTGTGTAAACTGTTTTACACAGGCGGTTCTCTAGTTGGGCCCGCCATATTTTTTGTACTGGCGTCATGATTTAGTGAACCGACTGTGAAAAAAAATAGAGGTGCCAGCAAAAATGATTTTTGTAGTAGTGTATACCAGCAGCCAGCTGACAATGGTGAGTGCGTTAACTTGTTTCTCTTCATTTCAGTTACGTTGTTTCCATGCATTATACATGTATATCTGTATCTTCATGTATGTGTACCGGGGAACAACTAGAACACGCTAAACTTTGGATTAGCTAGCCAATGAAAGTAATTAAGTGCCATTGTATATACACTACTACTAGCCTAGTTGTATAAAGCATGCCCGTGTGAAGACGGCCGAAGAGTGCTGCTGCAGCAGTTGCTCATGCATTATTATATATGAATTGTCTTTCCCTTTGTCCATTTTTGGAAGGAGCACTAATGCACTACAATCCCATCCATATTCCTAGGCTCTGGAATATGAATATATATATATATATTATGAATTGAAAACTATTAGAATATGAATAGCTTAGCATATGAAGAGCACTGCACAAAAGTGGTCTCTTTTTATATAAAACATTTGTTCAATGAATGGAAACTCAAGAAATACTGATAGCTAACTGAAAGAGCACTCCACAAAAGTGGTCTCCTTTTATACACTATTATTAGTAGCATGCATAGCTTGTCGTACTTGACAGTGTGCGTACATGCACACAGTACTGGTGTTGATAGATTTTGTTCTTATAAATTAGGTGCAGAAGGAAGATGATGACTTGGAGATGCATGCAGCTTCTATTGTCAGGGCCTGGGAACGAGGCAAATATGTACGAGCTTTTGGGAGGTACACTGTACACGATGACAAAGTTTTGCTGTGTTTATTAATTAGTACTTGTCCATTTCATCAACTGGTGGCTTGAATTCAACAGCTTGAATTCAACAAAGCTATTTCTGTTGCAGGTACATTCGGCAGCACTACTCTTCCTATGCGGTTTCTTTATTTACATTTTCAGAACTGTTCGTATATATTTGGAGATATTTATTTCAAAAACTACTATATATCAAGAATTTTCCTCTCTTTGCAACTATGCCAAATTCAAGCAGAGGAACATGGATGATAAATCGGCAGTACAAGAAATAGTTCCTGACAATGAAATCCTCGATGATTTTGTGGAGCTGAGGACGCTAGGTATATATTCTTGACATTACTGCTCTTTATTTAATAAAGCTTTGATTTATTTGGCACCTTTCTTTTTTTTTGCGAGGAAAAGGTTGAGCTTTATATTATAGATGAACAGGGTTACAAACATCATCCAGCAAGTGGCCAACAAAGTCTGGTGCTCTCTTGATCCACACCTTGGAACAGAGGCTTTTACAAGCATGTTGGCCTAATTCATGAGCAACCCTATTACATAATCTATTACAATGAATAAACTCAACCCTTCTAAGCTCATCGCCGAGCAACTTAGCCTCCTTCAGAAGCAACGCAATTTTTGATCGATTGTCTTCACTAGAGTTTATAGCTTTGCAAAGTGACAGGCAATCAGTCTCCACTATAACAGGTAGGTCAATCCATTGAATTGCCAACCTCAACCCCTCAATTAGCGCCATAGTTTCAGCAACTTCAGGATCAGAACAATGATAGCGAATTGGGCTTGAAGCAAATAGCACTGAACCCTGTGCATCTCTCGCAATAATCCCCAAACCAGCATAACCATCCTTCATGCCCGCATCAACATTTACTTTCACATAGCCATGCTGTGGTGGCCGCCACCGAAGGTGCAGATGATCTACCTGTGCACTAGGCTTGCAATTTAGTGGGATGGTATTCAATCTTGCCTTTCCTTTTCTATCACATGTTGCCTGACTGCTTTCCACCAAACTTCGCTGATAGCTGACTAGAAAACGTACAGAACCCTCAATCGGCATGGAAGCTCCTTCATGTTTAATTTGGTTTCTCACATACCAGCATCGCCAAAGCAATAGGAGAAAGTTGTCACGCATTTGTAACCCACACTGCTCTAGAATTAAAAGAAGCCAATCTTGATCAGTTAGCTATAATATTCCTTCAGGCGGTAAGATCCATTCTCTTCTCATGGCCTCTCTCAGCACTTTAGCTTTCGGACACGAGATGAGAGCATGAAATTCAGTTTCCTCCTCTCTTCCACAGATTGGACAGGTTGGCATTGCTTCTAAATTTCTTCTCCATTTGTTCCGTGTTGTTGGGAGGCAGGTAGATGCAGTCTTCCAGGCAAAGACCTTTACTTTGGGAGGAACATTTGATTCCCAAATATTATTCCATAGTGCCCTACTTCCATCAGGTGAAATACTGGACGCTTGGTTCTCCTCGTGTTGCAGGCGATAGCCCAGCCTGTAAGCACTTTTAACTGAAAAAATACCACTCTTTTCATAATGCCAAGCCACAAAATCATTTTGCCCTCTCAAAGGAAGCTTTAGTTTTAGAATCTCCTCAACATCAGGAGGGTAGAACAAGTCATTTATAGTCTCCATGTTCCACGTATTAGTATGCTAGTCAATAAGTTCCGACACCCAACGAAGATGGTTATGGCGCTTCTTCCCCAAGACAGCAAGAGATGTCTCTCTTGGAATCCATTGATCACGCCAAATACGGATACTGGATCCATTCCCCACACGCCATATAATACCTTTCTTCAGCAAGTCCAAACCATATTCGATGGATCTCCAAGTAGGTGAGGCATTACCAGTGAACACCGTGTCAATAACATGGCCATTAGGGTAATATTTCGCCTTCAGTATTCGTGCACACAGACTATCTGGGAATTGTATCAATCTCCATGCTTGTCTTGCTAGCAAGGCTTGGTTAAAAATACGAAGATCATGAAAACCCAGCCCTCCTCTAGATTTAGTTTTGATCAGCGTCTCCCAAGCACACCAGTGAGTTTTACGAACTCCTCTTTCATCTCCCCACCAATACCATCTCATTTTCCTCATAAGTTCTTCACATAAACCTGCACTCAATTTAAATACCCCCATACAGTATACTGGAAGGGCCTGTGCAACGGATTTGATAAGAAGTTCTTTTGCAGCAGCTGAAGAATATTTTTCATTCCAATTTTCTAGTCTTTTCCCAAGCCGCTCCTCAATCGACTGGAATGCCTCCCTTTTAATTCTTCCTTCTGGTGTTGGGAGACCAAGATACTGAGGCTCAAATGCTTCCTTCTGAACTTGTAGGATTTCCCTTAGCATAATTTCTGTATCATCATCTGCATTTCTTGAGAATAGAATCGAGCATTTCTCCTTACTGATCAGTTGCCCGGTACCTTTTTCAAAATCCATCAGCAGCCTCTTAACTTTTTGCGCCTCCGCAGCATTAGCCTTAAAGAATAAAAGAGAATCATCCGCAAATAAAAGGTGGGACACTGGAGGCGCACGCCGACATACCTTTAATCCATGGATAAGGCTTTCTGTTCCTTTGCTTGATATCATTTTGGATAGACTATCAGCAACCAATAAGAACAGATATGGTGATAGTGGATCACCTTGGCGTAGGCCTCGTGACGGAGTGAAAGGTTGCAGGAGTTCGCCGTTTGGTTTAACTCTATAACGCACAGTGGTCACACAGGCCACGATCCACTGTACCCAATTGCTATGAAAGCCCATCTTTTCCAGCACTCCATGCAAAAAACCCCAGTCCACTCTATAATACGCTTTAGCGAGATCCAATTTATAAGCACAATTCATGTCCCCTTCTGGTCGGCAATGTTGCATAGCATGAAGACATTCAAATGCAATTATTGCATTGTCTGTAATCAGCCGGCCTGGTACAAATGCACTCTGATTTTCAGAAATTAAACCATTAAACCAAGGCCTCAGTCTGTTCACTAGGCACTTCGACACAACCTTGTATATGACATTACATAAGCTTATGGGTCTATAGTCCTTCAAACTCGCAGGCTGTGTTTTCTTTGGAATTAAAAGAATTGAAGTGTCATTTACCCCTTCAGGCATATATGCAGTGCTGAAGAATTGTTTTACTGCCCCAACAATATCATTTTTCATAATGTCCCAATTTCTCTGAAAGAAACGCCCAGGCAGACCGTCTGGTCCTTGTCACACCCGGTTTTCAAGGACCAAAACCAGACTCGCTATATGTGTGCCCAGGAAGTCCACACATACAACAACAGAAAAGAACAGTACCAAATTCAATGTTATATAGCGTAAACATATGTATATTTGGCACTTACATCAAAGTTACACGAAATGGATACTGATCTTCTCTTCAGGCTCCATCTTCACAGGGACGGTTGGCTGGGGGTATCGTATGCCTAGCACTTCTCGAGAAACTCACTAGCTTCACCTTCTGGTACCCATCCGGGATTTTCCAAAATTGAAAAATAAAGACAAGCGTAAGTACTCCATGTACTTAGCAAGTATAGCATAGGGTTAATGAGGCTCAAAAGGCTAACACGGTTATACTGCAGTTAGCTTTTAGGATTATCACTTTTAAGCAGTGGTGTAGTATCAAGATTCATCATTTTCCCTTAATTACACATGATCAGGTAAGCATGATTAATGATTAGCATAAACATGTCATTAACAGTAAACATCATCATCATCATCATCATCTATTCCATGAGGGTCCAAGGCCGCTCGTGACCGAGAGCACGGCTGATATATCAGTTTTTAACACACTCTGCAGAGGTTGTACACTTTCACCATGAGTCGTGATTTACCCCTTTGCCCGAGGCGGCCAACCTCTTGACCCACTTCCGAGGAGGGTCGCGGGGGTTCACTATGAAGTCTTTCAAGGGTTCGCCTAACGAGTTAGGGCCGCTAGGTTTTACGTGGCTTTGCAAGTGTAGAGCTCCCCTTCCAAATGGTTCACACCCGCAAGAAAACACACATAAGGACAGAGGCCGCACTATACCCGACCCGAACACACACCCCTCTTGCGCCTTTCGGTAACCTCTAACAAGTTAGAAAAGGTCCCCATACTTGACTAAAGCCAGAGCCATATAGCCCTCATGGTTGTACTGTAAGTCCCGGATTGTCGCCCACAGATAAGTCCTTATGGAGAGGAAGCTAGCACACAAGCACAGTGTACTAGTCCCCCCTGTGAGCATAATAATAAATGCAAGTTTTATAGCTTAGGCATAAGTCATCAGTCAGTTACAAGATCATGGTAACCATAGAGCACTAGCAGTCCTAATGTATGCATCACATCCCACCGGTGTCAAGGAACAGGAAATCAACACTATGTTATAATCTCTACGGTTGTCAAGGTAGACACATGCATATGACAATGGTGATTAAGGTGAATAGGTCAACAAGGATGATCCCATGATATACTTGCCTCATACACTTGCTCCAACTTTCCGATACTTTGCTTCTAGTCACCATCTTTTGCTCTTCGGCGTTCACACATCGTCCTCATTCTACTCGTAGCAAACATCACAGCAAGCATACAAGCAACAAGTAAGGACAGATAAGGACATGCACCACACAAGATAAAACAACATACTAAAAGAGCTAGGTGCTACGGTCATAAGATCACATGAAACGCCGCCGAGGTCGTAAAAGAAATGGCTGTCGAGAGTTTTATATAAAAGAGAGAACTACAAGCTTGCTTCATGTTATTAAAAAAAAATAAGATGTGAGTAATATTAATTCAGATTAATCAAAATATATTTAATTTCAAAATTCGAGTTAAAGCTACTCACATTTTATTTATAAACTTATATCATATTATTTTAGCCATTTAATCTTTACTTTGCAAAAAGGAATTAACCATTTGAGAGCATGTCTATGAGTCTATTATATATGCAGCGTGTTTAAACTAACCAAGTTATAATTATAAAACATATAAGTTGGTATAAATCAGGTTATGATTTGATTTATGAAAGATCTAGTTTGCTTTTAATAATTTAAAAAGGCATCAACTAGACATTAATTAAATTTGTAAGATTAAATTCAGAAACATGTGACACGACAAGAGAAAGCGCTATTGCATAGACCGCGCCGACACGAAACTAACGCAACCGGAACAGACTAAAACAGAGTTAAAACGAACAAACTACAGGGATTAGAACACAATGGCAAACTTGTAAATACTGCATCTTGTACCTTGCCTTCTTCTTCCTCACGTGAACAGCCCCTCACGTAAACAACCATGGCCACCGGAGGGACTTGCTGTTGCTGCTGCTCACCGCAGGAGAAGGGGAGGGGCCTCGGCCGGCTGGCCAACCGGCAGCAAGGGAGCGCCCGTCTGCTTGGGGCCCGCAGTGGCGGGGCCGGGCTCGCCTGCACGACCAGGGCGGCAACGGCGGCCTGCGAGCAGCACCTGCTGCTCCCGACCATGGGCAAGGGCAGGGGCGCGGGATGGTGCCGGGCATCAGAGGCGTGGGATGGGCTGCAGAGGCGGCGGCACCGAAGGCAGGCGTGGGAGGAGGCCGGGAACGAGCAGAGAACGAAGAAAAACTCGACATTCATGGAGGTGCTCGCCGGAAACCTCGTCGGAGAAAGAAAACGAACGGGATTTAGTCATATGGCCACGGATTCGAGAAAACAAATATACCACGACATAGAGGACGACGAGGAGAACCTCACGGTGGTGCTGGTTTTTGCTGGAGACGCCTGAGTTGGTCGGAAAAGCTCGCCGGAGTTGGACGGTTTTGAAAATTCGGCGCTAGATCTGGAAGTCTAGGAGTGGCGGTTGTCAAAAGCGGATGTACTTTTGAAATCAGCGCGAGAAGCAGATCGCCGGCATCTATATATATATGGGGTTTGAGGTCGGTTAGAATGGAGGCATTTTTAATAATTTCGGGAATTACAGAAAATACTTTCCAGTTCAAAAACAATTTCAGAAAATGCTGAAATCATTTTAGGTCCCTGAAAAATATTTTCAAAACTCCAAAAATTATGGAAAAAGACCAAAAGATAGATTGAGAGATGATGAATTCAATTAAAGAACTTGAAGCCCATGAAAAGAGATTTTAGAGCCTCTAGAAATTATATTTTGCTATAGTAAAAATAGAAAAAGGTTCCGAAGAAGTCCTAAAAATCTCTAGAAAGGATCGAACGTCATCTAACCGTGTTTTGAAAACTTAGCACACTCATAAGCACCAAAGTCAACAACCAATCAAGTACCACATTAAAGAGAGCCCTTCAAATTAATATTAAAATATTTGAAAATCACCATTTTATTTACAAAAGCATATAAAACTTGAACTAATGTTATCAAATTTTATCTAAATGTTAAAAATAGTCCTTTTATTTAGTATTTTCTACGCACAACCCAAAATCAGAAATTTTGGGGTGTGACAAACTACCCCACTTAACAGGAATCTCGTCCCGAGATTCAGAGAGACTGGAGTGAGGGTAGGGATAAGGTCGATCTTCATGTTATCTTGTTTCCTTGATTCGAGATTAATGAAGATGAAAAAGATGATAAAGATCAACATGGTTTGTATAGGATGCTACCCCACTTAACAGAGAGCTTGCTTATCTTTGATACTTCTTCTTTAGAGCCTTCTTCGGAGCACATAGATAGAGGTGACACACAAACAACACACCAAGCAAGACAAGCACACCACACATCATCGATACTACACGTGTTCTTGTAACAATGGTGGACATCCTAAAAGGTAAATTGAAGATGAGGAAGGGCCATCAAAAATTTAAACCAAGTGAGATAAGATAATTTGGTAAAACAACAGAAATAATGAATTCAAGGATATTAGCATAAATGGCTCAAAGAAAGCTATCAAGGAGTAAAGAAAGAAGTAGAGACAATATGACAAGGTCAAGAAATAGTCAAATCAATGATCCAAGGACTTGAGAAAATAGTTTTATAGTAAAATAAGTTTTAGAAGGCGACTAGTGTTAACTAGGCATACGTCCTACAGTCAACATTGCTTTGATACCAATCTGTCACACCCGGTTTTCAAGGACCAAAACCAGACTCGCTATATGTGTGCCCAGGAAGTCCACACATACAACAACAGAAAAGAACAGTACCAAATTCAATGTTATATAGCGTAAACATATGTATATTTGGCACTTACATCAAAGTTACACGAAATGGATCCGATCTTCTCTTCGGGCTCCATCTTCACAGGGGGACGGTTGGGGGGGGTATCGTATGCCTAGCACTTCTCGAGAAACTCACTAGCTTCACCTTTCGGTACCCATCAGGGATTTTCCAAAATTGAAAAATAAAGACAAGCGTAGGTACTCCATGTACTTAGCAAGTATAGCATAGGGTTAATGAGGCTCAAAAGGCTAACACGGTTATCTTTGCAGTTAGCTTTTAGGATTATCACTTTTAAGCAAAGTGGTGTAGTATCAAGATTCATCATTTTCCCTTAATTACACATGATCGGGTAAGCATGATTAATGATTAGCATAAACATGTCATTAACAGGTAAAAACATCATCATCATCATCATCATCTATTCCATGAGGGTCCAAGGCCGCTCGTGACCGAGAGCACGGCTGATATATCAGTTTTTAACACACTCTGCAGAGGTTGTACACTTTCACCATGAGTCGTGATTTACCCCTTTGCCCGAGGCGGCCAACCTCTTGACCCACTTCCGAGGAGGGTCGGCAGGGTTCACTATGAAGTCTTTCAAGGGTTCGCCTAACGAGTTAGGGCCGCTAGGTTTTACGTGGCCCTGCAAGTGTAGAGCTCCCCTTCCAAATGGTTCACACCCGCAAAGAAGCACACACATAAGGACGAGGCCGCACTATACCCGACCGGAACACACCCCTCTTGCGCCTTTCGGTAACCTCTAACAAGTTAGAAAAGGTCCCCATACTTGACTAAAGCCGAGCCATATAGCCCTCATGGTTGTACTTGTAAGTCCCGGATTGTCGCCCACGAGATAAGTCCTTATGGAGAGGCGGCTAGCACACAACCCAAAGTGTACTAGTCCCCCCTGTGAGCATAATAATAAAAGCAAGTTTTATAGCTTAGGCATAAGTCATCGGTCAAGTTACAAGATCATGGTAACTATAGAGCACTAGCATTTCTATTTAATGCATCACATCCCACTGGTGTCAAGGAACAGGAAATCAACACTATGTTATAATCTCTACGGTTGTCAAGGTAGACACATGCATATGACAATGGTGATTAAGGTGAATAGGTCAACAAGGATGATCCCATGATATACTTGCCTCATACACTTGCTCCAACTTTCCGATACTTTGCTTCTAGTCACCATCTTTTTGCTCTTCGGCGTTCACACATCGTCCTCATTCTACTCGTAGCAAACATCACAAAGCAAGCATACAAGCAACAAGTAAGGACAGATAAGGACATGCACCACACAAGATAAAACAACATACTAAAAGAGCTAGGTGCTACGGTCATAAGATCACATGAAACGCCGCCGAGGGTCGTAAAAAAGAAATGGTTGTCGAGAGTTTTATATAAAAAGAGAGAACTACAAGCTTGCTTCATGTTATTTAAAAAAAAATAAGATGTGAGTAATATTAATTCAGATTAATCAAAATATATTTAATTTCAAAATTCGAGTTAAAGCTACTCACATTTTATTTATAAACTTATATCATATTATTTTAGCCATTTAATCTTTACTTTGCAAAAAGGAATTAACCATTTGAGAGCATGTCTATGAGTCTATTATATATGCAGCGTGTTTAAACTAACCAAGTTATAATTATAAAACATATAAGTTGGTATAAATCAGGTTATGATTTGATTTATGAAAGATCTAGTTTGCTTTTAATAATTTAAAAAGGCATCAACTAGACATTAATTAAATTTGTAAGATTAAATTCAGAAACATGTGACACGACAAGAGAAAGCGCTATTGCATAGACCGCGCCGACACGAAACTAACGCAACCGAACAGACTAAAACAGAGTTAAAACGAACAAACTACAGGGATTAGAACACAATGGCAAACTTGTAAATACTGCATCTTGTACCTTGCCTTCTTCTTCCTCACGTGAACAGCCCCTCACGTAAACAACCATGGCCACCGGAGGGACTTGTTGTTGCTGCTGCTCACCGCAGGAGAGGGGGGAGGGGCCTCGGCCGGCTGGCCAACCGGCAGCAAGGGAGCGCCTGTCTGCTTGGGGCCCGCAGTGGCGGGGCCGGGCTCGCCTGCACGACCAGGGCGGCAACGGCGGCCTGCGAGCAGCACCTGCTGCTCCCGACCATGGGCAAGGGCAGGGGCGCGGGATGGTGCCGGGCATCAGAGGCGTGGGATGGGCTGCAGAGGCGGCGGCACCGAAGGCAGGCGTGGGAGGAGGCCGGGAACGAGCAGAGAACGAAGAAAAACTCGACATTCATGGAGGTGCTCGCCGGAAACCTCGTCGGAGAAAGAAAACGAACGGGATTTAGTCATATGGCCACGGATTCGAGAAAACAAATATACCACGACATAGAGGACGACGAGGAGAACCTCACGGTGGTGCTGGTTTTTGCTGGAGACGCCTGAGTTGGTCGGAAAAGCTCGCCGGAGTTGGACGGTTTTGAAAATTCGGCGCTAGATCTGGAAGTCTAGGAGTGGCGGTTGTCAAAAGCGGATGTACTTTTGAAATCAGCGCGAGAAGCAGATCGCCGGCATCTATATATATATGGGGTTTGAGGTCGGTTAGAATGGAGGCATTTTTAATAATTTCGGGAATTACAGAAAATACTTTCCAGTTCAAAAACAATTTCAGAAAATGCTGAAATCATTTTAGGTCCCTGAAAAATATTTTCAAAACTCCAAAAATTATGGAAAAAGACCAAAAGATAGATTGAGAGATGATGAATTCAATTAAAGAACTTGAAGCCCATGAAAAGAGATTTTAGAGCCTCTAGAAATTATATTTTGCTATAGTAAAAATAGAAAAAGGTTCGAAGAAGTCTAAAAATCTCTAGAAAGGATCGAACGTCATCTAACCGTGTTTTGAAAACTTAGCACACTCATAAGCACCAAAGTCAACAACCAATCAAGTACCACATTAAAGAGAGCCCTTCAAATTAATATTAAAATATTTGAAAATCACCATTTTATTTACAAAAGCATATAAAACTTGAACTAATGTTATCAAATTTTATCTAAATGTTAAAAATAGTCCTTTTATTTAGTATTTTCTACGCACAACCCAAAATCGAAATTTTGGGGTGTGACAAACTACCCCATTTTAATGAGGAATCTCGCCCCGAGATTCGGAGAGACCGGAGTGAGGGTAGGGATAAGGTCGATCTTCATGTTATCTTGTTTCCTTGATTCGAGATTAATGAAGATGAAAAAGATGATAAAGATCAACATGGTTTGTATAGGATGCTACCCCCCACTTAACAGAGAGCTTGCTTATCTTTGATACTTCTTCTTTAGAGCCTTCTTCTGAGCACATAGATAGAGGTGACACACAAACAACACACCAAGCAAGACAAGCACACCACACATCATCGATACTACACGTGTTCTTGTAACAATGGTGGACATCCTAAAAGGTAAATTGAAGATGAGGAAGGGCCATCAAAAATTTAAACCAAGTGAGATAAGATAATTTGGTAAAACAACGAAAAATAATGAATTCAAGGATATTAGCATAAATGGCTCAAAGAAAGCTATCAAGGAGTAAAGAAAGAAGTAGAGACAATATGACAAGGTCAAGAAATAGTCAAATCAATGATCCAAGGACTTGAGAAAATAGTTTTATAGTAAAATAAGTTTTAGAAGGCGACTAGTGTTAACTAGGCATACGTCCTACAGTCAACATTGCTTTGATACCAATCTGTCACACCCGGTTTTCAAGGACCAAAACCAGACTCGCTATATGTGTGCCCAGGAAGTCCACACATACAACAACAGAAAAGAACAGTACCAAATTCAATGTTATATAGCGTAAACATATGTATATTTGGCACTTACATCAAAGTTACACGAAATGGATACTGATCTTCTCTTCAGGCTCCATCTTCACAGGGACGGTTGGCTGGGGGTATCGTATGCCTAGCACTTCTCGAGAAACTCACTAGCTTCACCTTCTGGTACCCATCCGGGATTTTCCAAAATTGAAAAATAAAGACAAGCGTAGGTACTCCATGTACTTAGCAAGTATAGCATAGGGTTAATGAGGCTCAAAAGGCTAACACGGTTATACTGCAGTTAGCTTTTAGGATTATCACTTTTAAGCAGTGGTGTAGTATCAAGATTCATCATTTTCCCTTAATTACACATGATCAGGTAAGCATGATTAATGATTAGCATAAACATGTCATTAACAGTAAACATCATCATCATCATCATCATCTATTCCATGAGGGTCCAAGGCCGCTCGTGACCGAGAGCACGGCTGATATATCAGTTTTTAACACACTCTGCAGAGGTTGTACACTTTCACCATGAGTCGTGATTTACCCCTTTGCCCGAGGCGGCCAACCTCTTGACCCACTTCCGAGGAGGGTCGGCAGGGTTCACTATGAAGTCTTTCAAGGGTTCGTCTAACGAGTTAGGGCCGCTAGGTTTCTGTGGCCTGCAAGTGTAGAGCTCCCCTTCCAAATGGTTCACACCCGCAGCAGCACACATAAGGACAGAGGCCGCACTATACCTGACCCGGAACACACCCCTCTTGCGCCTTTCGGTAACCTCTAACAAGTTAGAAAAGGTCCCCATACTTGACTAAAGCCAGAGCCATATAGCCCTCATGGTTGTACTGTAAGTCCCGGATTGTCGCCCACAGATAAGTCCTTATGGAGAGGCAGCTAGCACACAACCACAGTGTACTAGTCCCCTGTGAGCATAATAATAAAAGCAAGTTTTATAGCTTAGGCATAAGTCATCAGTCAGTTACAAGATCATGGTAACTATAGAGCACTAGCATTTCTATTTAATGCATCACATCCCACTGGTGTCAAGGAACAGGAAATCAACACTATGTTATAATCTCTACGGTTGTCAAGGTAGACACATGCATATGACAATGGTGATTAAGGTGAATAGGTCAACAAGGATGATCCCATGATATACTTGCCTCATACACTTGCTCCAACTTTCCGATACTTTGCTTCTAGTCACCATCTTTTGCTCTTCGGCGTTCACACATCGTCCTCATTCTACTCGTAGCAAACATCACAGCAAGCATACAAGCAACAAGTAAGGACAGATAAGGACATGCACCACACAAGATAAAACAACATACTAAAAGAGCTAGGTGCTACGGTCATAAGATCACATGAAACGCCGCCGAGGTCGTAAAAGAAATGGCTGTCGAGAGTTTTATATAAAAGAGAGAACTACAAGCTTGCTTCATGTTATTTAAAAAAATAAGATGTGAGTAATATTAATTCAGATTAATCAAAATATATTTAATTTCAAAATTCGAGTTAAAGCTACTCACATTTTATTTATAAACTTATATCATATTATTTTAGCCATTTAATCTTTACTTTGCAAAAAGGAATTAACCATTTGAGAGCATGTCTATGAGTCTATTATATATGCAGCGTGTTTAAACTAACCAAGTTATAATTATAAAACATATAAGTTGGTATAAATCAGGTTATGATTTGATTTATGAAAGATCTAGTTTGCTTTTAATAATTTAAAAAGGCATCAACTAGACATTAATTAAATTTGTAAGATTAAATTCAGAAACATGTGACACGACAAGAGAAAGCGCTATTGCATAGACCGCGCCGACACGAAACTAACGCAACCGGAACAGACTAAAACAGAGTTAAAACGAACAAACTACAGGGATTAGAACACAATGGCAAACTTGTAAATACTGCATCTTGTACCTTGCCTTCTTCTTCCTCACGTGAACAGCCCCTCACGTAAACAACCATGGCCACCGGAGGGACTTGCTGTTGCTGCTGCTCACCGCAGGGAGAGGGGAGGGGCCTCGGCCGGCTGGCCAACCGGCAGCAAGGGAGCGCCCGTCTGCTTGGGGCCCGCAGTGGCGGGGCCGGGCTCGCCTGCACGACCAGGGCGGCAACGGCGGCCTGCGAGCAGCACCTGCTGCTCCCGACCATGGGCAAGGGCAGGGGCGCGGGATGGTGCCGGGCATCAGAGGCGTGGGATGGGCTGCAGAGGCGGCGGCACCGAAGGCAGGCGTGGGAGGAGGCCGGGAACGAGCAGAGAACGAAGAAAAACTCGACATTCATGGAGGTGCTCGCCGGAAACCTCGTCGGAGAAAGAAAACGAACGGGATTTAGTCATATGGCCACGGATTCGAGAAAACAAATATACCACGACATAGAGGACGACGAGGAGAACCTCACGGTGGTGCTGGTTTTTGCTGGAGACGCCTGAGTTGGTCGGAAAAGCTCGCCGGAGTTGGACGGTTTTGAAAATTCGGCGCTAGATCTGGAAGTCTAGGAGTGGCGGTTGTCAAAAGCGGATGTACTTTTGAAATCAGCGCGAGAAGCAGATCGCCGGCATCTATATATATATGGGGTTTGAGGTCGGTTAGAATGGAGGCATTTTTAATAATTTCGGGAATTACAGAAAATACTTTCCAGTTCAAAAACAATTTCAGAAAATGCTGAAATCATTTTAGGTCCCTGAAAAATATTTTCAAAACTCCAAAAATTATGGAAAAAGACCAAAAGATAGATTAAGAGATGATGAATTCAATTAAAGAACTTGAAGCCCATGAAAAGAGATTTTAGAGCCTCTAGAAATTATATTTTGCTATAGTAAAAATAGAAAAAGGTTCCGAAGAAGTCCTAAAAATCTCTAGAAAGGATCGAACGTCATCTAACCGTGTTTTGAAAACTTAGCACACTCATAAGCACCAAAGTCAACAACCAATCAAGTACCACATTAAAGAGAGCCCTTCAAATTAATATTAAAATATTTGAAAATCACCATTTTATTTACAAAAGCATATAAAACTTGAACTAATGTTATCAAATTTTATCTAAATGTTAAAAATAGTCCTTTTATTTAGTATTTTCTACGCACAACCCAAAATCAGAAATTTTGGGGTGTGACAGTCCTGGAGCTTTTAGTGGGCCTATTTGGAACAAAGCATCGCTAATCTCCTTTTCTGAAAATTCTGCACACAAGAAACCATTAATTTCCTCAGTAATGATACACGGCACATGTCGTAGGACCAAACTAGGAACCACTCCTGGATCACGGTCATACAGTTTATCAAAAACTCATTAGCGAGATCATGCATGTCATCCCTGTTATTTATCCATCCGCCATTCTCATCCTTTAGGCGCTTTATATTGTTTTTTCTTGCTCTCCACACAGCTCTGCGATGAAAAAATTTTGTATTACGGTCACCCTCTCTCAACCAGTTAATTCTTGATCGCTGAAGCCACATCATTTCCTCCCTGTATAGCAGTTCGTTCATCTTATCGAGAGCTTCTCGCAGGGCGTGTGGTTCTGCATTATTTCCTAGAGAATGAATATTCTTTAGATGTGAACGTTGTTCCTCAATTTGTTTCGTTACAGCTCCAAAATTTTCAGAGCTCCATTTTTTCAGATCCTTTAGGACACTATTTAGAGCTGTGTTTACATCCCCAAGATTGTTTATGTTTCCTCTCTTATCCCAGGCCTTCCCAATCATCTCTGGTAAGACAGGATCTCTTTCCCACATAATCTCATATCTGAGTGTATTTCTTCCTCTACTCTGATTCTCTTCATGTACCAAAGACACCAGCAGGGGACAGTGGTCTAAAGTTGCAGCTGTAAGGTGACTCACCTGAGCTCCTGAAAATAAATCTCTCCAATTATCATCAGCAACCACCGGTCTAGGCGCACTTTAACATTTCTGTCTCCCTGTTGGTTATTGTCATATGTGTATGGCAGCCCCCACGAAACCCCAGATCATGCAATTCACATGTAGATAAAACCTCCCTAAAAGGCGACATCCTGTCTTTTCGGGTGTAAGCAAGGCAGAGAAGTGCTCAAACTGCCAGAGAAGTGCTCAAACTGCCACATTGCTTCGTTGAAATCCCCCATTCTTGTCCGGGGTAGCCGAGATCTTGGTTTAAGATTTGCAAGTCTATTCCACATTCCTTGCCGATTCTCTACCCGTGGCCCCCCATATACAAATGTGGCTCTCCAAGGCCGAGAGCTAGCATCCTGTATGACCTCCACATCAATGTGCCTTTCTGAAATAAAAAGAAGCCTTACATCTAGATGTTCATGCCAGAACAGAGCAATCCCACCACTTAATCCATTGCTTCCCACTGCCAAGCATCCCTTCAACCCTAATCTCCATTTCAAACCTTTTACTCTTTCTTCTTGAACACGAGTCTCAGATAGAAACACCATCAAGGGGTTACTAGTCCTCGCAAGGGACAAAAGATCTTGAACTGCACGGGAGCCCCCAATCCCCCGGCAGTTCCAGCATAAGATTTTCATTGCTCCCGACGGGGCTCAACATGAGCACCCGTCAGGTTTACAAAAGAGCTACACTCCAACCTTCCCAACTCTCCTCTGCCAAGATTCTCACACAAAGCCCACAAAAGTTCCAAAACATCTGGCTCCTTTGAGGACACATTAATTATCTGGCAAGGATTATCCATAGCAGTACCCAATTCCAACAATCTGAGGCTTTCACAGAGGGCTAGATACAGAACACACATTTTGTTTGGCAATACCAGTAGACTGGAGGGCATCACAGATAACACAACTGGGGTCACCAGCTTATTGAGAAGCAAAACAACCAACACAGCAGAACTCATATGTGCAAAGAACCACAAAACATAGGCCAAGATGAGACTCCAATTTATTTCATGAAGTACAGCGATCTTTACATCATGACAGGATTTGCTATCTAACTCTACTAAAGGAAATAGAACAAGCAGGTAGCAGCAAATCACCAAGCAAGCACAGCCAAAGACCAAAGTACACTTATTCATATTGGAGCCAACCCGTCGAATTGTTCGGCGATGTCGATGAACCGGTAGTGGCGGGCCCAGCCACACACCAGTTCAAGTCTTGTGGATTCATGGCTCTGTCGGGCGCCCTCCTCGGCGCCCGACAGTTCACGGGCGACCCCAGGACCGGTTGCTTCCTCTTCTCCCTCGCTTTCCTTTGAAGCTCCACCTTCCCCACCCGATTACGCATGTGTTTCTTTTTTCTTTGGTTCCGTGTCATCATCATCTCTTGTACTCGAGGAGAGTTGTTTGCAGGACTCCCCAACGCATCCCGGCCCTCCACGGTTTCTGCGCTTCCATCCTCTCATCTTCTTTGGAGTTGTATTATCTTCCTAAAACTTGAGCTGGTCTTCAGGCAGATCAACCACACTCTTCTCCTCCACTGACAGCTTGGCCACGTTCTCCAGGACCTGCTCCACAACACCATTGATATTCTGGTCTATAACCTCTAAGCTTGCAGGAGTGGACGCGCGCCATATTTTAGGACCCGGGGATTGATGTTGTTCTTGCCCCAATCTGTTAGGCAGGAACCAGCGCCGAGGATCCTCGAAGTGAATTGGCTGTACACGCATGAATTGGGAAAAGTTGATCTTCCTTCCTTCAGCTGGCATATCACACCTTGCTTCCATATGCCCAATAAATCCGCAAAATAAACAGAAATTTGGCACTCTTTCTTATATATATCCGCTTAATTTGATATTATATACATTTATTTGTGATGTCATCAAATAAAAAAGAACTGTTGTTGTCCAGAAAATATAGAAGAGTTGGCGCAGTTGTAGATTTTTCTAGATTTAGGAATGCATACATTGATCCTGTGTTTGTGAATATGCATGGGTTGGAGGATTCTCTGTGTAGGAGTACTGTAGTTGTATTCATGTTGCTAATGGTTTTGTCGTACACATTTACTTTCTCTTGTGATATTTATTATGTAATACTAGTCCACCAATCCGTGCTCTGCATGGGCTAATTTTTTATACTAAATTTTTTTTTTTGTGCTTACTTTCTATAAAATAGACATGAAAGATACTTCGTAGTCTATACCAATTATCATAAAATTATTAATTACTTTTTTTTGCAAAATATTGATTTATATGTTTTTCATCCATTTGCATTTTTACTTTTCATTAAATTGAACCTTGCAATTAAATATAACCGTCCTTGCCGTATTACATATCTTATGAAGTCATGAATCTAAATTATGATTTTCTAAATTTTGGTCTTATTGACTGCTATATTTTTTACCGTCAAGTTAAAACTTTTACTAACTCTTCACTTTACACATTTTAAAATAAGTACTTTAGGTCATAGATTATGTTTACTAAATAGCATAAGCAATCATTTGAATCTTGCACCATGACACTTGACGTAAGTGATGATAGAGCTTGAATCTCGGACGTGGGTAGCAAAGTGCTAATCTCTAAAGAATTTTAATAGTTAAGTCGTATAATGTTCTACATTTTAAGCTAAAGTAATTTAAAAGGATTAGAGAAATATATGTACCCAGCAGTGGTGTCTCTCGTACTTCCAAGATGATTGGATTTTCTTGTAAAAAAAATTATATGTGTAGTTCGATTATACTAAAAGATATTTAGTCAATTATATCAATATATCTAAAGAAGCAACATAAATAAATTTTATTTCATTTTTACTAATATGATTTTAAATAATTTATTAGTATCGTTAGTATATATATATATATATATATATATATATATATATATATGAGCTTTTAAAGAATTTTTTGCTAAAAGATAACTAATGCATCTTTGGCATATCATGGATGCTTACTTCAATCAAATGTTAATATTAATAATTAATAACACATACATGCTCTATGATTAGTTAAACAATTTTAATATAAGTTGTTGATAATTTTAGATGTAGATTCGCAAAAAGATATTTAATCCTTTAAATAATAAAATAAAAATTAGGTTACACGATTATCTAGCATAATAAGAGTACATCAGTAATTAGATATAAATCTTAACTTTATGTTATTTTAGTACACAATAGTAGAGCTAGGTAATTATTAATGGTGGTTTTAAAGAAAATTATTAATGGTGATTACGTTAAACGGAATTGATGATCAAATGTTTTGAATTTTTTTATCGAAACTTTTAGGTTCTAGATTTTGTTTTTGTATTGTATCTCACGAGGACTAATGTGCTCCATTGGAGGACATCTTGTTAGACTTTCTAGTATTTTTTTGTAGCGTGATATGTATTTAGTTGAAAACCTAATATTAACATATATAAACCCTAGTTGCATCCTATTATGTGACTACATTAATCATAGTTAGGTTTCAAGTTTTAATTAACTTAAGTGAAAATTCTAGTATTTTTTCATATTTTACTAAAAATTTATTTTAACTAAAAAGAGTTTAGGTCTTAGCTACTCCAGCATTAGCATATATATTATCAATAGTGAAATGATATAATGCTTCACTTAAAATATATAAAATTATTTAAAATAATGAACTATGAAATTAAATGTCGTGTAATATTAGCATAATTCAAAGTGAATTATCAATGTCATATTATTACTTTGTAGTTTGTAAATTAAACTTTCTATTCTTCATAATAAATTTAAAACATTTATCATATATATATTTATTTGGTATACATGGTAAAACTTAGCATATGATTATTTAATTTTATGACCGTGGAACTTGAAGATTTATAAATATATATGTCTATGGATATCAATTTTTAATAGAATATATTAATGTTTATATGTAGATTTAAGCAATTTTTTTATCTTTTATAATGGCTTTTAGATATAAATGTAAAGGTAATACTTTATACTACTGTTTCAGTAACAACATGTATAGATAGGTTGGATGTAATTTAGGACATTATTTTGCATTAACTTTTATAATAATAAAAGTGGGTAATATATAAAATTAATATCATGTATTTTAAATTATATTTCATAATGATAGATTGTGAATCTAGATACAAAGTTAGAGGGTTGTTTTAAATTATTATTTCTAATAGCTAAAGGTGGGTAATTTAGATACAATGTGAGAGGTTTATTTTAATTTATTTTTTATAATAACAAAGATATAAATTGAGGGGGTTAGTTTGATTTATTTTTTATAATGATAGATGTGCGTGGGGAATTAGTATATAAATTTAGGGGGGTTATCTTAAATTATTCTTTATAATGGCAGTGGTGGGTAATTTTAATATAAAATTAGGGGTTACTTTATGTATTTTTATAATGGCAGGTGGGTAATTTTTTTATAAATTGCAATAGATCCGATGGCTATTATCAACTATAATGATTAGTGTTTACTAAATTAAAGGCCGATGTTTTCGATTATTGTGGAAATTTCTAAGATTTATCTTTTTTTTCTTAGCGGCGTCGGTGAGAATCAACGTGGTGCCTCCGTTAGGACTAATTAGTAATAGTAAGATATTAGAAAAAGACTCATCATCATGCACACACATGCGGATTCTTCCAGGCTGTTTCCTGGCTCCTTGGACATGCAAGCGTAGAGGAAGTCGCATGAGAAGAATATCCTGGAGCGTAAGCATATTTATCTTCTGTTTAATTCCTTATCATGTGCAGCATATATATTTTCGATTCAACAACAATGTAGTAAAAGGATAACAAGTTCTTCTGAGAGTACCTATTGAGATTTAAACAGATCAAGTGAACCCCTTTGAATGTTTTTTGTTGTCATGCTCTATGTCTGTTGTCATGCTTGTACGTTCTTTCATGTGAATTGATTTTATATATATATATATATATATATATATATATATATATATATATATATATATATATATATATATATATATATATATATATAGTTCAGTCTTATGATATGGGAGTAATAATAAACATGAATTACATGTCTATTTGATTTTCAGGTAGAAGTCGAACAACTAGTTGGTTCACGGTATCCATGCACAAGCGGAGCTGGGAGATGTAGAAGGAAAAACAATGATCCTTGGACTAAGGACAGAAGTTATAGAACTTGTGGATGGTGTCTCAAAAGAAGGAATTGGAAAGTGGAGCAAAGTAAAGGGAATGTGCTTCTCAACATCGATCGATTCAAACACCTGTCCACCTCAAGGTATATACAAAGTATAATTCATCTTTGGTGATTGTTAGTTATACCATGTTTAGCCCACTCTATAAAAATAGTTAGACACCTATATATGTTTATATAGATATATGATGTTGCTTTATTCTCTTAGGATAAATGGAGGAACTTGGTGAGAGCTTGCAAAGCTAAAAGTAACTCCAAAAGAAGGTCAAACATATATGCTCTAACAATTTGGATCTCATGTCTGGTAGTTTTCTACGAGCAAGCACACAGTTACTTTAGTTGTCTCTTATTTATATATAGTCGTTCTTCTACCCACTGCAGGTAAATGTACAGGCTACGAAGTTGATTGTACGAAGATTCAAGCACCGTATACTAGCTATAAAAACCGAGAGCCTCGGTAAGAAAAGGATATGAATCGGGATCAGCGAAAAACGTGCTTACCGGAGACGAATATTGCTCCAAAACTAATTCGTTGAACTCACAGTGCCATAACCTGTGTGGCAGCCTTAACAATGTTGCTCAGGTTACCGTGCACTTACGAAATCAGCTGATTATTATTATTATTATTATTATTATTATTATTATTATTATTATTATTATTATTATTATTATTATTATTATTATTATTATTATTATTATTATTATTATTATTATTATTATTATTATTATTATTATTATTATTATTATTATTATTATTATTATTATTATTATTATTATTATTATTATTATTATTATTATTATTATTATTATTATTATTATTATTATTATTATTATTTAGTATAGTTACTGCAGCATGGTTATTACTGCACGAAGACAAATGATTGCAGCACGTACGTACTGATGTACAGTAGTCATGCATGCAGCGCTAATGCTGTTTATAGCGATGGCTGCTTTGAAAGCCCAAGCGTACTACAAGTCTACAACACTGACCAGTGCGTGAAGGATCGATGACGCAACTGGCTCTGACGGTCCTGTCAAGCAATGTCGCTCTCTTGTTTGCTAGCCAGCATACGTGCTAGTGTGTGGTACCTAATCACAAAGATTATACACGCCCCTTGCTACAAAATATTTGAATTATGTGTTTCAAAGTGAGGGTGTGCTCAAACACAATAGATTTGACTGCTAAAACATTATTCTCCAAAATGAAAGGTAATTCGATATAGAACCAATAATTTCATACATTCTATAAGATAAATGTGATTGGACCAACCACCACTATCTATATAAGTATAGAGGTGGTTGGACCAAAACCACCGAAGAGTATCATAGTGTTATATAAAGGTGATTAGGCTAGTCTCAGTGGAGGTTTTATGGCACAGTTTCATATGCACCCAGATTTTGGAAACAGTGCAGAAGAGTTTCATCCCCATGAAACTATCTCTACTCCCATGAAACTTTTACAATCTCTCTCTTAATGAATACTGTATCATGTCAGTGTATTTAATGCCCATAAAACTTCATGAAACCCCCCATTGAGATTAGTCTTAGATCCACTACCACCAATACTGTATAGTGGTAGATCATAACAAAGTAGCTATGGTGGTGTGGACGTTGCCATTGCGGTATTGGCAATAAGAAGACAATAAGGTATTGGCAACAAGACGACAATAAGACTTATACAGTAAGAACAAAAAGGCACCAAAGCCCTACACGTACATATGCCTACTAATGCCGAGAAAACGACTACTCCAAAAGCATTGATCTTATATTATACACTACCCTAGATCTTCACATCACCGCAGGTTCAAAATCCTCCATCACTGCCGGATTTTGAACCGACAGTAGCATACTGGCAGTGGTGAGGAAGGCTCACCACTGTCGGTTTTTGAACCGACGGTGATGAGGTGTCAGCAAACTCAAAAAATACCCCAAAAATAGCAAAAAAAAATATTTTTAATATTAGGAGAGGTTCACTAAGCTACCACACATTTCTCGCACATAAATCACAAGTAACACAATTTTTTACACACTTCGCAGCTGACGGTGCTCAAACCTAGGACCTCCAGCTTCGCATGTTTCAACTTGGCAATGGGTACGTACCCGATGGGTATTGGCCACCCGCACTGCACCCACACTCGTTAAATTTTACCCGTCGGGTTACCCGTACCTGCAGATGGGTAAGAAATTTGTTCCACACCCGCACCCGTGTGGGTAATTTTTACCCGACGGGTAACCCGCACCCGACAATACACCCGAATTTTTATATATAAATACAAACATTCACATGTCAAAATGATAGCTTCTACCAAGTTACAAACCAACAAATATTCATATAAAAATTATGGCATCATTGCAACAAACTAACAGACTCTTCATATAATAATTAATTAGATTTGGGCTAAATTGTTAGGCTATATGACTAAAATGATGAAGGTAGCTTCTTATTTCTGCGGGTTTTTCTTACCCACAGGTACGCAGGTATGGGTGGTACGCACCCACACCCTGCACCGTTATACCCAATGGGTAAAGGATTTTGCCCAAATTTGTACCCACGGGTACAAAATCCATTCCACACCCGCATCTTTATCGGGTAAAATCCATCGGGTACTTAGGTTTTGGTGCAATTTGCCATCTTGACGCATGTTCCTTCTCTAACCACTCCACCTGTAAGATATTTGTGTCCATTTAGGATATTCGTCCTAGCCATTTTATGTTTACCTAATTTTAAAATAAGTATTTGAATCTCTAAATAAATTTAAATGAAAAGGATATAAACTACAAAGTTTCATAACTTTTTGAGATCTACAACTTTGGTTTTGGTCACTTCTCCATCCGAGATCATTTGAAAAATTTGAATTTTAAATTTAACAAAGTTCAACTGTAATTATCCTTAGATAGATGATTTCAAATGCAAAAGTTGTCAACTATAAAGTTTCATAATTTTTTGATATCTATAACTTTTATTTTACTCATTTCTCTATCTGGGGTTATTTGAAAATGTTAAAATTCAAATGTGAGATTTCAAATATAATTTTCATTGGATGGATGATTTTAAATAAAAAAGTTTACCACTATAAAGTTCCATAACCTTTCAAGATCTACAACTTTTGTTCTGGTAGCATTTCCATCCAAGTTCCTTAAATAGCACTACACACCCACTTATGACTACAGAATATGAGGACTAATTAGATATGAACTTCTATAAAATCTGGTTAATCAAATTTCTTAGCATTAAAATGACTTCAAATAAAAAATTATGAACTATAAAGTTACATAACTTTTTTGAGATCTACAACTTTTGTTTAGGTTGTTTCTCCATCCGAGATCACTAACTACCACTACACACTCAATTGCCACTATAGGCCATATGGACTCCTTTCATATTAACTCTATAAAACCTTATGATGCGTATTTGGAAATCCAAATGATCTCAAATAAAAAAGATGAACTACAAAGTTATAGATCTTGTTGAGTACTATAACTTTGATATAAAGTTTGTCTTGATCAGACGTCATATGAGAAAGTTATGAAGTTTTAGGTACAACATATTAGTGTCGGTTCGTGGTCGGAACTGATGGTGATAGCATCAGTACCGGTTTTTGCTAAAAACTGACAGTGATGACCCAATATCACCATCCGTTCATGGCTAAAACCGATAGTGATATAAACCGATAGTGATGACCTAATTATTATTATCGGTTGGTCTTATCACTACTGCTGGTATTAGCAAAAACTGACAGTGATGGACCAGAGGCACTGTCACTACGGTTTCTTAAAATCTGTGGCAGTGATGATGCCGGTAGTGAAAATCAAATTTATAGTAGTGATATATCGATTCGCATCATGTTCGCTAACAACTGAACAAAGCTAGTAGTATATTGTCAATCAACGTCAAGCAAGCAAGCTGGACCTGTTTGGATCTAATGAACTAACATCTAGTTTAAATAGTTGGGTTTTCTGGACTAGTAAATAGTTAGGCTTTGGATTAGTCATCAATTCATCAACTAGTTTACCTATTTGCATCTTTATGAACTAACACTACTACACAATAAGGCTTTAGTCCCGGTTGGGAAGCACCTTTAGTCCCGGTTTTCCCAATCGGGACTAAGATTCCAGGACTAAAGGAGAAGACTTTTAGTCCCGGTTGAGACAACCGGGACTAAAGATCTTCCCAAACTAAAAAATAATAATGCCTTCCACCCAGCCGCTGCTCGTGGGATTCAAACCCAAGACCTTATCCATAACCTCGTGTGTACCTTTTCATCCCATCTACATAGCACATGTGACCTTATATAGGATGCTTTACTTTTGAACTAACTCATTGGAGGACCTTTAGTCCGGGTTCGTAACACCAACCGGGACTAAAGGGTATACTTTTAGTCCCGATTGATATTACCAATCTAGACTAAAGGTCAATACTCTTTAGTTCCCGTTGGTGTTACCAATCGGGACTAATTTAGACTCTTTTGTTTGGGTTGGTAACACCAACCGGGACTAAAGGTTCTTTACTCCCGAACCAGCTGAATTGCTTGGCGTGTCGCCGTATCCCGGCCCGAGTTGCTACCTGCACTCCGCCTGGCGAGCAGCGGCGCTCGATCTCAGCTGGCTCGCCACCGGCGCCTCTCGTCAGGCTTGATGCCGCCGATCGAGCGCAAGAGATCAGGTTACACTAGTACATAAACAGTTCTGGGTTGGGGAGAGAAGAAGGGATATATATAGCGGGATCACCATAGGCGGTTCACTTAAGAAACCTCTAGTGTAAAAGGATACCACAGGCGGTTTACACTGGCAAATCACTTAAAGAGCCGCCAGTGTAAGCCGGTTCACTTAACGGAATCGCCAGTGTAAATCCTTTTACATAGGTGGTTCTACAGCTGGGGTCCGCATGTTGATTTTTAGTGGCGTGCTTTAACTAAAACCGCCTATAGAAATAGACCCATACCACCAAAAGAAATAATCTGTGTATTAGTGACATAATTGTTGGGTCATCATAACAAAATATGATAAGCAGAGAACGATAGAATACTAATACATTCGGAACAAACCATTACACAAAATGTAGACTTAAAAAATTGCATCATTGTTCAGAACTAAAGAAGCGTCGATCTGGTCCCAAGATGAACAAGGTAGAATCAGCGTCCGATTGCAGAATCCTCCGTATATATATGCACAAAAAGAGCCACAGATCCAATACAATGTTTGGTCATACATCGAATGTGTGTCTGAAGGCGTTTCATGGATCACCGTCAATCTCAGATTGTGCTCTATTACGAATCCTAGAACCTCATAATTCCTTGCTCCATTCATCATCATCTAACTTTTTCAGGTACTCATTAATTCTTTTGGAATAAATTAATCATCCCACGACGAACTTTGTGGGGACCAACCTGTAATACACACCGGCTGCTAGCAAATCAACACAAAATTGGTTGTACTGATATGGTCGGCGGCTTCTAGGTTTTCACGCCGCGACTAATAAGCACAGATTAAAGGCGACTATGGCAAATCACGTGATAGAGATGGAGGCCGTCATCAGTGGCAGTTAGTCTTCGTTCTCGGATTTTCGTCAAGATAGATTAATTAATTAATCAAAGCATGAAAATTGCATTTGCATGGGCATCACTCTAATATACTCTCTCCGTAAAAAAAAATGTCGTTTTAGAGTTTTAGGACGTTGTGTTTGATCATTTATTTTATTCAAATTATTTTATAAATATTATCTATCTTATTATAACTTATTTTATTATTAGAGATACTTTAATAATAATCTATTTATTTTATAATATATATAAATTTTTTAAATAAAAAGTTAAAAATCTGATCAGACGGAGAGTATAAAGGTTCACGCTATTGCCAAAATATAGTACACGTAGCAAGTGCACGCAAAAACTGTTACTGAAGTGTCTTCCCGCCCCGTCCTCGTCCAAGCATGTGTGCTGAAAGCCAATGGCCTCGTTCAGCCGTTCAGGTCCACGATGACGCTGGCTATGACTTTGGGTACCATGCATGAGCCCATATGATGGGGATGGTTCTTTCTTTGCATAGAAATCGTGCCTCCTACTACAACGACAGACTTGACTTGCATGATGGGCCTAATATCAATAAACCTGAGCATGCCACCTGGATCAAAGACAGTCCAAGTCTATCATGTATGATTTGACTTGCATGATGGGCATAGTACCAATAAACCTGAGCATGCCACCTGGATCAACGACCGTCCAAGTCTAGCATGTACTCCCTCCGTTTCAAAATGTCTGTCGCTTCGTTTCCCGAGAAGCAAATGCCGGCAATTTTTATAAATATTAAATATCATCGATTAGTATCATAATTAGTATCATCGGAAAGATCTTTGGATCTAGTTTTTTAACAAAATTATTTGGAGATATAAATATTGCTCGTATTTTCTATAAATCGAGTCAAACTTGTGGCACGCATCCCACGGCGACAGTCAATTTGAAACGGAGGGAGTATGACGTAATAAGGCCTAGGACTAGCTAGAACTCTAGAAGCCTGTGATTCATTGTCTATTCCACTTAGGCCTTGTTTAGTTTCATGTGAGTTTTTTGGACGGTTCCTATAGCACTTCGTTTTTATTTGGTAAATATTGTCCAATCGTGGCCCAACTAGGTTCAAAAGATTCGTCTCGTGATTTACAACAAAACTATGTAATTATTTATTTTTTTTATTTATATTTAATACTCTTTATATGCGGCAACAAATTTGTGAGAGGAGAGAGATTGTAAAGTCCTGTAGCACTTCGTTTGTTTGTGGTAAATATTGTCCAATCGTGGCCCAACTAGACTCAAAAGATTCGTCTCGTGATTTACAACAAAACTATGTAATTAGTTATTTTTTTTATTTATATTTAATACTCTTTACATGCGGGTACAAATTGATGTGATGGAGAGAGAGTGAAAAAACTTGGAAGTTGGAGGGTAATCTAAACAAGGCCTTATTGTCTGTTCCACTTATTTCTATATACAGTACCATTTACTGATTCTACAATTAGCCACGTCGTCTCTTTTCTCTAACCATTTGAATCAGCACCAGCCGCCACCAAGACATCCACGTACGTCCACTGCTTCACACCTCCACAGAACGTTCCAGCTCGTTGACTAGCATGATGGGTGTAGGAAGCATGGTTGCAGAAGCTAAGTACGTACTACTCTTTGTTTATGTATCTACTTCAAGTATTCATAACATTTCTATTTCTATTTCTATTCCACTTATTTCTGTATACCATTTACTGATTCTACAATTAGCCACGTCGTCTCTTTTCTCTAACCGTTTGAATCAGCACCAGCGACCACCAAGACATCCACGTCCACCTGCTTCACACCTCCACACGTTCCAGCTCGTTGACTTGCATGATGGGTGTAGGAAGCATGGTTGCAGAAGCTAAGTACGTACTACTCTTTGTTTATGTATCTACTTCAAGTATTCATGACATTTCTTCCAAATATGTCATTTCCCATACCGATCTCTGCACAGGTGAGATAAATGATTGTCCAAGTTTGATAATCCTATTACATATATATTTATGAATTTTTGCATAGCTCTCTATTTTTATATATAATTTTAGCATGTAAATATTGCTTGGCTCGGTTTGGTGGAGCTCCAGTCAACTCCTGTATACATTTTGCTAGTAAGCGGTCATTTTTCTCTTTTCTCAAAATAACATAGGAGCCCATAGAGACTTTATTCTTAGCTTCGCCAACTCTTACTCCTCTTGCACTGTAATAAGAAGCGCAACTATCTAGAGCCGAGCCAAATAGAGTCTTAGTATATATAGAAGGGTCGTGTAAAAAATAAAGTCCACTAAAACATACAATAATAGAACCTTAAACTACTACTATTTTCCTATGAACTAATTAATAATAATATGACAGAAATTCGAGGTGCCCTCGTATAGCACGAAAGGGTTTAAAGAATAAACATAGAAGAAGCATCAGTACTCACCTCGATGAGTTAGATAGATGGAGGAAGAAGTGCCACGCGGGAGGCTATCCCAAACAAAATAAAAGGCAAGGGAATAGAAACCATCATACTTGTTCTATTTTAAATTATAGTTCGTTTGACTTTTTTATCTAAAGTTTAACTGTTCATCTTATTCAAAAAATTCATGCAAAAATAGTTAAATTTAGGTTATTTTTAAAATCTTTTATTAATAAAGTAAGCCACAACAAAAATATGATATTTTATATAATTGTTTAAATAATATAAATGAGCGGTCAAACTTAAAGTTTAAAAAATTAAATGAACTATAATTTAGAACAGAGTAAGTATCTTTGATTGCACACACATTAAAGGAATCTCTGTGCAGCCAAATTCGTAAAAGATGGAACTGCTGATGCCTGTTTGCCTGGTGCTTTGCGTCTATAAAGTATAAACAGGAGGACTAGAGAACGGATAATGTTTGCATGCGGCTTACTCTCTCTGTCCCATGGACTTTATCGTTGGAAAACCGTGTCCCACTCACAAACACGCTTCCCGAGCGACATACTCCATGGGACGGAGGGAATATATGTCTTTTGGTCTTTGCATCAGAGAGGAAGAAACAGAGGGTGCGACTAATCACTGGTGCCCCGTTGGCTTTTTGTTGGCCTTTAATTTGCCTTAGAGGAAGGAACAGCGAAGGGATAAAATTAAAGCTTCCTGTTGGCCTCAAGTCAGGAGAAGTGGACGGTGGAAGATCAGACGGACAGAAGATAAGACAATGTGATCAGCCAACGGTTAGATTTTAGTGATGACGTGACTTAATCACTCTGAGTGGGTTTTATCTATATAGGTCATATATAAATTGGGTACATTCGGATAGAGGGAGCTAACTAGTACTCCAGCGGTCGTTTGGCTGGTGTGCACGACACTCCAGCGGATGGGCCCTCCCTAGGCGGTGCGGCCCCGACGACCTTCCGCTTGGTGGTGGGCGGCCCCTTGGCGGGCCTCCGACAGGCGCGGCACGGTGGTATCTGAGCGGGCCCCAATAGCCTCGTTGCCGCGCAAGGGTAGCCGATGCTTCCAGCCACTGTAGGCGGCGATTAGCCCCTCCTAGACACTGCAACCTCGTCAGTTGCGATTATCTCCCTCCGATTGGCGGCTCACCCACTCATCTCTAGCTTGCCCTATGATGAAGCTATAACCGTAGCTAGAGCCAAACCGTCACCACACTGTCGAAACCAAAGGTGGCCCCACCACATGCCACAGCCTGTATTCGTCCACGGCATGATGCACGCAGCCACGACGCTTGCTCCGAAACGTTCACAGGCTCAGGCTTGGAAGTGTTGCTTCCATCTAGATGAGCAAACGGGTCGCCTGGCCCGGCATGGCGTGACGTGTAGCCTTGAGCTTTCGTGCCTAGCAGATAGCCCAGCCATGGCCTGCCAAGGAGGCCGGGATGGCTCGAGGCCCGCTTTAGGGCCGTTCGGTTAACACCAATCCAGGCCGTTCCGGGCCAGTTTTGGCCGGGAACAATTCCCACGCTATACAATTCATCGAAGAGCAACCGGTCGGAACAGTTCCCTTCCACCAACCGAACGAGCCCTTAGAGAGGATGGTGGCAACATTAGATGTGCTTTAGCTAAAGGGAGAGAGGAGGCGACGACCATCGCTCGAGTCCGCTCGAAGCCGATTGCTGTGCTCATGGCGGTGGTGCAGGGGCAAAGGGGAGGTGTGCTTGCAGTGTATGGGGCGAGGAGGATGAGGTGGCTGCCGGCGGAGACACCAGTTCGGGCAAGAGGAACGGCAGGTGCTGGTCGAAGACAGTTGTGGAGGACTAGCTGGTGTGGGGGCGCGAATCGCGGACTGGTGGAGATAGAAGCCACGGTGCATGTGGTGCGGGATGGTTAGGTCTGGCTTGGTATGGGGGAGACTAGGCCGCACCTATAACTTCCTATGTTTTGTGGGCCAAGCTAGGCTACCCGCCGGGCTAGGGAAGCGGCCCAGGTCCTTTGGGCCTGACTGGCCCAGGCACGATGGCCACCGGGCAGGCTATGCTTCGGCTAGGCCAAAAATTCGGGCTTCTTGCTTTGCCACCGGACTGCAGGTTACATGCTCGTACATGCTTGCATCTCACAGTAGGAGACGATCTGAGTATTGGCTGCTGTTGCTTTTTTTTTTTTTTTTGTTGGTTATCATCGTTTTTGATGCTTTTGTTGACTATATAGGTGAGGAACAGGTAGATGTGGTTGGCCAATTTATTTTTCCAGCACGTGGGCCCCACGTAACCCAGACGATAGCGATGTCATAACACCCTATTCCATTCCTCCCTCATTATTATAAAATATTTTATCTCGTTTACCCATTCCAACTGGTCATCCAAATGTCACCTGAGCAGGTTTGAGATTTCAAGTGGGGGCACACTGTTGCTGCTCCTAATTAAGGCAAACCTGTCTAATTCATATTAATATTGTTAAACAGTTAATTTCAAAATAGGTATAAAACATAAATATCAAAACAAAACAAGGATAATAACATGTAAGCAAGCATGTGTCACGGGTCTAAACTCCTCCAAAATCATACAACGGAGAAATCAGATCTAAGGGGCAAATTGGAACGATTTCCAATTGGAACAGTTATAATCAGTGGAATTATTGGCGAAGCGGTGAGGGAGTGGGCGATGGCGGCGGCGTTGGCAGCGGTTGTTACACTATCCTTTTGTCCAAAAGTTAACATAATGTCTTCATATAACAGGAGTAAAGTCTTCCACCGTTTTGAAATTGCAGTGGGCAAAATCACAGTAAAAAAAAACAAGTACAAAATCACCATTTCGGTTCATAATAGGAGTTAGAAATGCTTAAGCCCCTAACTTAAACTTCTTAAACTTTGACAAGTTTATAAAAATAGAAACATGTATCTACAAGATTAGACAATAACTATTATTAGATATACAATGGAATACATTTTGACAGCATATTTCTTTTTATATATGGTAGATATTAATGTATTTTTCAATAAACGTGATCAAAATTAGAAAAGAATAACTTTGTATAAAACTATAATTTAAAACAGTGGGACGAATACGAGGTAAACTTGGTTTCGACAACACTAGCAAGTTTTCTGTTATATCAAGTGCTTGAATAAACATATTTTTCGACAGCTAGACATATGGATTGGCAACCATATACTTTTGGCTTAGGGCCTAGGATGGTGATCCAGACTACAGTTTGAATCCATTGAAAGCCACCACCATTTGTCTTTTGTTGGTTCTCAAATTTTTGTCACCACTCATCTCAATATTAAAAAAATACCTTTTATTTTGACAGTGACCCAAGAATAGCTTAGCTGCAACATGTATTACCGTTACTACTATAAATTTAGCCCTTGGGCCACGCCCACTATCATGTCGAATAGGATACACATATATACATACAAAAATAAAATAGTCCGATCAATATGCATACTCCCTCCGTCCCATAATATAAGACGTTATAGGCTTTAAAATTTGTCTCGGAATACTTGACGTTATACCCTCAGCGGTAAGCTTGATGCTATAGCCGTACTGACACCGTCCATCCATCTCGGCCTTGTTCAGATTGAAAGTTTCTGCAATCTGAGCAACCGTAGCACTTTCGTTTGTATTTGGCAAATATTGTCTAATCGTGGCCCAACTAGGCTCAAAAGATTTGTCTCGTAATTTACAACAAAACTGTCTAATTAGTTATTTTTTCTCTAACATTTAATGCTCCATGTATGCGGGTAGAAATTGACGTGATGGAGAGAGAGTGGAAAAACTTGCAACTTACGCATGAACTAAACAAGACCCTCATTGTTGTTTCCATCCCGTTGAATAAAATAACAAAGTAAATGGAGTGTTGGCCGGGCTGGCCGGCTGCTAGTGGTGCTTCTCTCCGCGAAGACGTGGTTCTGTGCTCTGCAACAGCATCTGTCATCAATAGTACAGCAGCAATGACAACATCTGTCATTTTTTCATAGAGGCTTTTGGGTCTTTAACCTTGAATTTTGGTAGTAGCAGCCGGTCCGACCTGTATTCTGAGACAGAAAGAGTATGCAATTACTCTAGAATCCAGATAGCTTGCTAGCCACAATAACGGAGGAGAACATGGGAACAGGTAGATGAGGATGGCCAATTTTATTTTTCCAACACGTGGGCCCTGTAACCTAGACTTTTAAAAGTCAAATGAAGGATAGAGATACCTCTCTCATTAGTGTAACCTATTTTATTTCGTTTACCCATTCCAACTGGTCATCCAAACGCCACCTGAGCGGGTTTGAGATTTCAATTGGGGACACACTATTGCTGCTCCTAATCAAGGCAAACCTGTCTAATTCATATTAATAATATTGTCAAACCGTTAATTTAGGGATAAAACCACAAATATCAAAACAAAACAAAATAAGAGTAAAAACATGTGGCCCGAGTACTTGCTTAGCTGCAACGTGTACTACCGTTGGTAATAGTATAAATTTAGCCCTCGCTCGGGCCACCCCCGGCCCGCTGTCATGTCGAACAGGCCTATATATACGGTAGCACTATACACATAAAAACAAGATAGTGTACACAAGTACTCCAGAATCCAGATAGCTTGCTAGTCACAATGGTGGAGAAGGTGCTCCTTACCGTGGCCGTGGCTGTGCTGCTCGTCGTCCTCTCCAAATTCAAGTCGTCTTTGCTTGTCACCAAGCCGAAGCTTAACTTGCCCCCAGGGCCATGGACGCTGCCGTTGATAGGCAGCATCCACCACCTGGTCACCAGCCCGTCGCTGTACCGGGCAATGCGTGACCTCGCGCAGAAGCACGGGCCGCTCATGATGCTCCGGGTGGGCGAGGTGCCGACGCTGGTGGTGTCGTCGCCGGAGGCCGCGCAGGCGATCACCAAGACGCACGACATCACATTCGCCGACCGTTACATGAACGCCACCCTACGCGTGCTCAACTTTGACGGCACCAACCTGATTTTCGGGTCCTACGGCGAGCGGTGGCGCCAGCTCCGCAAGATCAGCGTGTTGGAGCTGCTCAGCGTCGCGCGGGTGCAGTCGTTCCAGCGCATCCGCGAGGAGGAGGTGGCGCGGTTCATGCAGAGCCTCGCCACGTCCGCCGGCGCCGGCGCCGCCGTCAACCTGTCCAAGATGATCTCCAAATTCATGAACGACACCTTCTTGAGGGAGTCCATCGGCAGCCGGTGCAAGTACCAAGACGACTATCTGGATGCCCTCGACACCGCGATCCGGCAGACGTCGGGGATGACCTTGGCCGACCTCTTCCCGTCGTCGAGGCTGATGCAGAGTCTTGGCACGGCGCCACGCAACACGCTCAAGTGCCGCAACAGGATCACGCGCATCCTGGGCCAGATCATCCATGAGAAGGTGGAAGCCATGGACCGTGGCGAAGAGACGGCGCACGAGGGCTTGATCGGTGTCCTGCTCAGGCTTCAGAGAGAGGCCAGCTTGCCCATCGAGCTCACCAACGACACCATTACGGCGCTCATGTTTGTATGTCTTGCCTATTCCGATGATGATCGTATTATTGTGGTGTGTGGCGTGTGGTGTGTGGTGTGTGATCGTATTGTTTCTTGGATTCTAGGACATGTTTGCCGCCGGCAGCGAAACCTCATCGACGACACTGAACTGGTGCATGACAGAGCTAATCCGGTACCCGGCGGTGATGGCCAGAGCTCAGGCCGAGGTCCGGGAGGCCTTCAAGGGGAAGACCACAGTCACGGAGGATGACCTTGCCAGGGTGGAGCTTAGCTACCTCAAGTTTGTGATCAAGGAAGCACTTCGGCTGCACTGCCCACTGCCGCTCCTACTCCCGCGGCTGTGCCGTGAGACATGCCAGGTCATGGGCTATGACATCCCTAAGGGCACATGCGTCTTCATCAATGCCTGGGCGATTTGTAGGGACCCCAAGTACTGGGAAGATGCCAAGGAATTCAAGCCGGAGCGGTTCGAGAAGTCCAACCTTGACTACAAAGGGACAAACTACGAGTTCCTTCCATTTGGATCAGGTCGTCGTATGTGCCCAGGAGCAAACCTTGGTCTAGGTAACATCGAACTCGCACTGGCCAGCCTTCTGTACCACTATGACTGGAAGCTGCCTGACGGAGTGAAGCCAGAGGATGTCCAAGTTTGTGAGGTTCTAGGACTGGTTGGAAAGAAGAAAACAGGCCTGATTGTGCATCCGGTTACCTATATTGCTCCGGCCGATGTGTAAACAAACTAGTCCAACATAATATGCTTCTTGGGCAGCCATGATTGAGTGACATAAGGTTGAATGGAAAAAATAAGTCGGAGGATTGGATGGTTCTTCATTCTCGGTTCAAGGATCATTTAAAAATAAAAATAGTATAAATAATTCTGTTTCCTCCAAGCGGGGGTGACCGGGACGAGGCTGTTGTTTCTAAGTCAATGTTTCTAGATGGCATTGGCTGGAATCTTGTTCCATTATCTAAAAAAGTCAATGTTTACCTTTTATTATAACTAGATGATACCTCGCGCGTTGCTGCGGAAACTTTATATTATTATTGTACCAGATCATGGAACAGCTTTTAAATTTTCAAATTGAAAATAAAAAAGAATGAACGAAGAAAAATAGGTTAAATGATTGGACATGCAGTGCACTGTAGTCTGTACCAATGCTCCAATTCCATTTTTTCGGTTGCAACCCGCAAGCAGGGTCGGAGCTAGAGCTCAAACGAAGGGGGTGCGCTCCTAAGAGTATGTTTGTGAGAATTTGTTTTCCTGAGAACTCCTATGGATGAGTGGAAGCTATCTTGGACTTCTCCAAAATGGTTTGGACTCCTCTGAACATCTGTGGCTCCTCCAAAACACTTCAGCTCCTTCTTTTCAATTGAAAACCGGCTTCAAAGTTCAAACCGCTCCTCCTACTAAATTGTTTGCTAGGCCTCCTACACAAGAGTTAGACTAGAGCCAGAGTTAGAGAAGTGTCTTACCAAACTGAACCTAAATTGCCTTGTTAAATAGTGATGAAAATAAATTGTTAGGTTGACATATAAATTTGCGATCCATGAACTACCAAATGCACATCTAGCGATGCACACATAAATGTGAATATAGGTGTAGTTTCTCCTTTTATTTTAATTAAATACATGAATATAAATACATAGTACAAGACGAAGCCACGGAGATACAGAGAGATGTCTAGCTGAAATTTAGAGATATCTTCTCTGCAGCTGCGCGCAAGCAAAATGGTTACGATTCTGGGTGCGACACTTTAGATTTAGGAGGTGCAAAATGAGGTGGCAAATCAGGATTAATAACTTGTTTTCATTTTTCTTCTGGGTGCGGCTGCACCCAGCACTGACAACATGGATCCGCCCGCAAGGCATCGATGCCTGGAACCATGTAGGACCTACTCCAGTATTCTCGAGTGGATTAGCAAAGCAGTGAAGCAGCCCGGCCCTCCAACTTCCTCACGCGTGAAGAAATCCCCCATCTCCATCTTCCTCTCACGATGAACTCTAGCACAAAGATCCCCAAAATCGATCTCCTAATTTCCCACAAAATCAAGGCTGCAGGATGTCAAAGGAGCGCATCTGTAGATCCGCCGTCTCAGGCTCCATGGCTAACCATGGAGCAGGGAGCCTGATGCGGAGGGGCGTCCGGGCGGCGCACCACGCATCCATGGACCACGGGTGATAAATCCAGAGGGCAGCGTGGCCGCGGACGTGGCGGTGGAGGAGCAGAGGGAACCATCCTGACATAGGAGGGGGGAGGTGCTTGTGCCCTTGCTGCTTCCTGTCCATGTCGTGAGAAGATGGTTCGGACGACGACACAGTCACCAGTGTCCACTCTCCGCTGACTCGATCTGGAGGACATGGTGAACACTCTGTTCGTCCTCGGCTCGGATCGAGCCTCAGCACTTTGAAATCATCTTCTTCTGTGGCCAAATCGGCCCAAAGCTCGAGTGGCTCTCCATCCGGCAGTGGTGGCGTGGTGGCTGCGATTCGGATTAGTGATGCCACCGCCCCTCAATGGTTCAAATTTATAAGGATGACAACTTGTGGGCAACTCGCACCTAAGTGGAGCAGATAGAAGTAGTCGAGCAGTCATCAGAACAACAATTCATTTCAGCGTGTACTATTAGTTTTTGGAATGGGAAATGAATTCACGAGCCTTGAACGCTCATGGCAGGGACGTTTGGCTGTACCTACATGATTTCGAGGGTAGTGAGTTATGGGACCCTCTGATGACATAGCTTCACAAAATCGCAGAGAATTCTGCTAGTGGGTTCCTCTTATTTAGTTGATTTCAAGGCAAGTGAGTTGTTGGACCCTCCGATGACGTAGCTTCACGAAATCGCATAGAAATCTGCCAGTGGGTTCCTCCTATTTAGTTATAGTAGATATATCTATAGCATTATTAATAAGCTACAAATCCCCTTCGGTTTTCTTAGTCCTTTATTTTGAAGAAAGTATGTTGTAGAAGTGTAAAACTAAAGGAATCACGATATGCCTACTTTACCGATAATAGATCAAGAAGACACCCTGCGCGTTGTTGCAGGATTGCAAAGAATTGAAATGAAATTGAATAGAGATGATGTATATGGATAGCTTGCAATTATGATTTTGAAAGCTAATGGGATGATATGGCGATTAATAGGAGATGGTGTGGATAGTGAGGAGGATGATGTGGATGGTTTTGTTTTTGCAAATGATGATGTGGATGGCTTGACATATATATATGCTTTTGGTGGGTTTAGTTTTATAAGAGATAATAGATAAAGATTTCAGAAGTTACTTGTCATAGGAGCATTAAAGCTAAATCACTAACCAACTTCTATGACCACCAAAGGACACTATCATAGATATAGTGACAAAATTTTTCTGTCACTAACATGTGATAGCAATTTTGTCACTAAATCACAAATATATTAAACAGTATAGCCACACCTATATGGTGACATGGAACATGTGACGTGGTTGCTGATATGGTGAATGACGTGCGGATAACATATTGTTATTATTATTATTATTATTATTATTATTTAATTTAACTAGGATCAGCGAGTTGGCCCATATATTGTGTAGAACACTTTTTGTTTGCCCAACCAGAAATTAGCGTGTGCCTTTTCCCCCTAAGGCCCAATATTTGTACAATTCAAGCTCATATTGTGGTGGTCCATTCATCACATAACCAATTACAGAAAATCAGCCAGAGCGGATGGCCCACGGGAGCTCTAGCTCATAGGTATCAATTCTGTTTTCTGTATTTGAGGCGGAGGGATCTAGGTCGAGTTGGGGACACGGGACGGCGACGGCGAGGCAGCATTGAGTCGTGAGATCTGTCCACACGGGGAACGCTATGCATTCCTCCGGGACGGAAATAGCGGATGGACGCCCGCAGTGCATACTGTAACCGCGTCCGCCATTCGTAGCGCTTTCCGGACATGGCGCGTGGGGCCCGTCGCCCACCACCGAGGGGTCGACGGCAAAGACGGGCGGCGGGCAGCCGCCGCGGGGCGTGTGTGGGGGCGTGCGGGAGCAGCACCCTCGGGAGCAGCACTTGTGCTCCTCCCGCCCTCGAGGTCGATTTCGCTAGAGCGCCCGCCCGCTTGCCACTCGCCCGGCTGCAGTGCAGGGGAGCGGGAGCGAGACGCCCTCAAGCGGCCCTCCACCACGCTGCAGAGCCGCCATGGCCGCCCGCCAGCTCGCCGGCCGTGCATCTCTTCGTCGGCCTGCTCAGCCACAGAGCCGACCCGTGCGACCCCACTTTAACCGCTGGCGGCTTTGCGCGCGGAGGTCCGCGTCGTCAGCGGCGGCCGTGGACTTCGCGTTAGCGCTGTCAGCGGTGCGTTCGATAGCCGCAGCTCGCGTCCAGCGCCACTGAGGGATGCCGGGCCGCGGGAGGCCCGCCGCAGCGCTGCGCCAAGCGCCGTTAAATCGCCGCGTTCACCGGCCGCTCGCGCCCACGCGTCGTCTTCCCCTCCGACCTCCTTGGCGGAATCTGTCTTGGTCGCGAACCCGTCGGGGAGGCGGCACTGGGAGCTGGGGCGGGCGAGGAGGCGGAGATGGTGGAGCGCCATCGGCGGAGGGCAAGGGCGAGAGCAGCGAGAGGTAGAGCATGGGCGTGCGGCGGGCGGCGGGACGACGGCCTAGAGCTTCAGCGGTGCAGGCGAAGAAGTCTTCGAGGCGGCGGGTGTGGAGGAGCGCTGGTGGGACAGCGGTGCAGGTGAAGGACGAAGGGGGCAGCTGGAGTGGAGCGCTGGATCCCGGTTGTGGAACACGAGGCGGGACGACGCCGACTTTGGGAGTGACTCGAGGCGCGCGCGCCCGCTGGGAGGGCGAGGGGGTCGGCGGCGCCGCGATTTAACGTGTCCTTGAGGCGTTTCATCGGTGCGAGGCCGCCGCCGAGGCGGCGTCAGCGCGGCGAGAAAGAAGAGCCCCGGCACGAGGCGGCGCCCCGAGATCTACTTCGCCGGCGACATCTTCTTCGGGGGCCGTGCTTGGGTGACTGGTCGGTAGCAAAAAAAAAGATAAAAAATCGACGCATGGGTCCTACCGATATAGAGTAGAGATATAGAGGATGGATGAGTGCGGGAGAAAGTGATATAGAGGAGAGAATCTCGATGACCGGGATGGAATATTCTTTTTTAGAGTATGGATTTAGAGGATGACGAGTGCGGATAGCCTCAGCGCGGAGGTGAGGCGCCGTGGAAGTCACGAGCTAGGGCATGGGCCAGCGACGGCGATCCGCACGAGTCGCTTCGACCTAGACAACTTCACCTACCCGTACATCGTGGACACATGCGTGACGCAAGGTTGCGGATGTGGTGTGCCGCCGAGGCGGTGGACTACCGCGTGCTCAAGGAGGGGCTGCTTGCCCTCTATGTGACCTGCATATTAGTGGGCGACGCGAGACGGATGTTCTATGCATGGCTTCCACGCCAGGTCCGTCGGCCTTTATTTTGGAATAGGATTCAGAATATCGGCCGATTTTTAGCGAAATCAGCGATTTTTGGTTCTATCAGTGACCTTCGGTAATTTTGGTTCCATTCATTCAAACCTTTTAAAATATTTGTAAGATTTTACAAATTTTGACCAAATTTCAAGTGGTTTTTACTGATTTTTGTGATTTTCATTTCTATCGGTCCCCTCAGATATTTGTGACTCTACCGGTAGGCTGAACATGAATCGGTGTTCGTAAGGCTGGAATCGTTGGAGATGTGAGGAGAGCACGGGAGGTGTTCGACGCCATGGCATGCACGGATGTTGAGCCGTGGAACGCGATGCTCACCGTGTATGTCAGGACGTATGGCGAACTTCGTGGCAGCGAACGAGCTGTTCGAGACGATGCCGGTGAAGAATGTCGTATCATACACAGACGATGATCAGGGCGCTGTCCAGATCCAACGCGGGGCTTTCACGCCAGCATGAGGGGAACTGTTCAACCGGATGCCTGACACCAGACACGGTAGAATCCGGGCATCCGGCAGGCGCTCCAAATGTTTCTCCGGATGCTGCTTGAAGGTCTCAACCCGGACAGCTCCACCATTGTCTCGGTTATCTTGGCTTGTGAGAACTTGAGGAAGCTGATGCTCAACAGATCTATGCCAACTTAGTGACTCCACGGGCTCCATGTCATGCTGAGGTTGGAATTAACGGACTTGGTCGAGATGTACGCCATGTGCGATGTGCGTTGTGCGGCGACGTGGCCCACGCCTTCGTTCGTTGTCTTCATGAAGATGGACGGACAACATTATGATCAGAGCCCTTGTCGTGCTTATATCAACTAGCCGACGACATGTCATAAGGAAACAAGGGTTCCGGCCCAACCGTTTCCCCTTCATGGGCGTCCTGCTAGAGAGCAGATCAATCAAGCAGGTATAATTACTAAATAGTGTAACACAACTTCCATTTCCCTTATTAAAATAATTCCAACAAAAATCATGTTCTGATATAGGCCGTCGTATAGCATTACTGGCAGGCATATATGCTTTATTCTTGGCAAAGAGTAATGCTTTTTATTAATGTTCTCACTATAAAAGCTTTCTTATAAATAGTGTGTATGTGTAACAACAATCAAACGCCCTCGAGGACGTCCTCATAAATTAGCATAAGTTAGGTTAAGTTGAGAGAGTTATCGGGCCAAGACTCATTAGCGTTTTGTAAACCGCCCTATAAAAGAGGACAGTTAAGAAAAGTTAGGGTTTAACTCAAAACTCTGCTACCTCTCTTGCTCTCGCTCGCTCTCCTCCCCTGCAGCGGCCGACATCACCACCGCCGTTGTCGCTGCGCCGCCACGCCACCGCCGCCACAGGGCGGCCTCCGGCTGCGCCTCCGCGCCCACGCCACCGTAGCCGCCCCCCCGCCCCCCGGCCGCTGATCACGCCCCGCCACTAACGCCGCCCGCGATCTTCGCTAATTACTTAGCTGGTTGTAACCGTTCCGGTCGAACTGTTTTAATCTGCTTTACAAATCTTGATTTCTCCGCCGATTAATCTTGGAGGAATTTAGACCTGTGACAAATTGGCATGCGAGCCATGTTGAGACTAGCTTCAGGGAGGAATTGCGCGCTTTTTTGAATAATTGGGAGAAGAAATTCATCGAATTTTTGAATAGCACCAACCACGACAGAGGTATGTTCCTCACCTAAAAAGATCACCGACCGCTACATTCTCAGTAGTACAGGCACCACCAAAAGCAAAACAACAACAGTCCAATCTATCTCAAAGGTGTCAATCAAACTATTATAAATTGCAATTTCTGGATTACAATGGTATGGATGACCCCTCAAATTGGCTGTATAGATGTAAGAAATTTTTTTCTTCCCAACAGACCAAATCAGAGGAGCAGATGAATCGGTGGCATTTCACCTTCGTGGGGATGTGTTAACATGGTTTATCCAATGGGAAGCAGAAATTGGCCAACATGGCAACAATTTTCTGAGGCAATTGTGAGGAGAATTGGACCATGAATGCATCACAATCATCTCGGGAATTTAGTACGCACAGTTCAATCTAGTGACTTGAAGACCTATACGAATCAATTTGTTGTAGCAGTGAACAAGGTACCGACACATTCCAATGATCAGCAAGTAATGTTGTACAAGGCTAGCCTGCAACCATTATTGCAAATCGATATTCAGCGCCAACAACCTTCTAATCTTGAATCGGCAATAGTTCTCACTCGGAAATATCAGGTATTACTACTAGAACCGCCTTCTGCCCAAACTTTTGAAATAAATGATTAGGAAATTCAGATATCGTTACATGTTGTATCCGGACTCACAACTAGTCAAACCATGCAACTTCAGCTCTTAATTAATAGTAGAAATTTTCTTGTATTACTGGATTCAGACTTGACACATAACTTTATAGATTCTGCAACTGCCATTGAATTGAATCTCCAACCAAACCCCGAATCGAAGAAAATAAAAGTTACCGTTACTAATGGGGATCAGATTTCCAACGTTGCCATATAAAATAATCTACCAATCAGCATTGATAATGAGGATTTTATCATTGATTGCTATAGTATTAAATTGGGTGGTTACGATTTTGTGCTGGGAGTTAACTGGCTGAGGTCCTTGGGACCGATAATATGGGATTTCAATAATCTATCAATGAAGTTTTAGCGTGATGGTCAACACATTGGAGACAAGCTTCGCAAAGGAGTTGATCAGCCGGTGGGCCTAAAATCTTTGGCATATTCAGGTACCTTATTTTTGGGAATGAGAACAAACAGAGCACCATTGAGATGTTCCAGAGGACCCCCACGAAGCTCACTGAAACATTGGATTGGCAGCCATAAGATCGGCTTTGATAATTGGCCAGCAGACCCTATAGAACGTCCCGGTGAAACCATCTGGTCCGGGAGCCTTCTCGCTTGGCATTTGTCGGATCGTTTTCAGAATCTCTTCCTCTGTGAAGGGCATATCCAGCGAGTGGTCATCAACCTTGGCAAGGTCTAGTCTAGTCCAGTGCAAGAAGCAACTTCGGTTTGTCCTGGGCTCGAGGATATCAGTGAAGTAGCCCAAAAGGATGTCTTCTTTCTCTAAGGGTATGTTTGGGTAGCGATAGGGTTTGGGATAAGAATCACCTATCCCACTCTCTAAGAGATCTCAGCCATCTATTCTTCACATCTCATTTAATTCTAGCCGTTCATCTATTTCCCTATCTACATCCCATATTCTATTTCTCATTATCCAAACAAGTCCTAAGTGGTTCCAACAAATTGTGCCATTGTCCGCCTTTAGGTATGCAATGAGGTTTTGTTTTTGACCAAAAGCAGCTTCTGGTGAAAAAATTTTGTGCAGGCATTGCCTTCCTTAATCTGTATGAGTCTCGAACATTGTCTCCTGTGAGATCTTTCCACGGCCGTCCACCCTAATACTCTAGCTTTGAGTTCTTTTCGGATATCAAGTTCAAGTTCCGTTAGGGTCCTAGACTCCCTTGCCACATCCAGCCTGAGAATGATGTCATTTGCCATGAGGAGCTGCGTGCGGGCTTCACTAAAAAGCGTCCTGCTCCAAAGAGCGGAGGGCTCCTGCTGTGGCTGACAACGATTATGAAAGACCATCAAAGGCGAGGTTCCTCTGGCTGTGGCACACTGGCACTCCAGGCTGAGGCAACAACATCTTGGAAACTAGGGACTCTAATCTAGAATTGCTCGAAATGGAAATTTGCCCATCGAGGGACCTGCTCTTGACTGCAGAGGAAAAGAGGGGAGTGATCGGAGAGTGAACTGGAGAGCGGCTGCAAGCTCACCGTTGGGAAGAGGGCATCCCAGATTTGGTTACAGAAGACTCTATCCAAGTGGACAAGAATTGGCGAAGCTCGACCACACCGTCCACACGACCATAACTCCAGGTGAATCTTCTATTCTGCAGCTTGATTTCCAAAAGCTCACTAGTATCCATTGCTTGGCGAAAAATAGCCATGAGTCGACGGTTGATGTTTGCATTGTTTTTGTCCCGTGCTTTATAGATCATGTTGAAGTCACCTAAGCATAGCCAAGCCATACCCGTGGCAGGCTAACAGCTGACCAATTCGTTAAGAAAAGGAAGCTTTAGGTTGTCATTTATCGCCCGTAGACCGATGTGATTAGGAAGGAGGCATTTGTCAATTCACCGTAATTTTCAGTGTGAGACCGAATGTCCGCCTGATTGGCATCTCAAAGACGCATTTGAGTTGTTGGTTCCATGCTATCAGGATGCCACCACGTGTTGATTCTGCTGGCGGTACTCAAAGCATATGGTACCGCCGCCTAGGAATTCCGTTGCCAAGAAGACGATTCTAAAGATCAAGTTTTGTTTCTTGGAGGCGCAACAATGGTTGGGTACGATCGCTGCACCATAATCTTTATTGCTTCTCTCAAGGCTGCGTAGTTGAGACCGCGTACATTCAAGTTTAGCAGTTTGATATCAGCAATCATTGATGGAAGATAGAAAACAATTTCTATAAGAAGCCAGCAATCCGTCTGCAATTACTAAGCCGAAGTTTGACAACAACAACAACAATAACACATTTGCCAACAAGCCACAATCCGAGCCTCACAGGCGACAATCCAGAACGCTATCGCCAACCATAAACAAGTCGACAAACACTAGCCACCGCTGCAGAAACAAACAGAACTTGCAAACTGAACTAACGGAACCGGTTGAGGACCGGCCGATGCTGACTCTAGCCTAGGATACATTGATCAGATAGTTAACTCAAGCAACATCACTGGCATCAGCCTATGGAACCTCTATGTCTGCTGCCCCAGCCTCAGATGCCATGGCCTCCAGTGCCACGGTGAGGTGCCTGTTCCCCAGACGTGTTCCTCCAGTGCCATATCGTCGAGCTGGACTCTCGGCCCAAAGCACACCTCATCTTTGGGCTGGGTCGGACGTGCTGAAGAAGATGGCCCGGTCCAGAGGCTGCTGGTTGGCCGGTACTCGGGGAATTTTGGCCCATCCCCCGTAGCGGTGCTATTAGCGCAACAGGTCCATCCATCCCCAGCCAGCGCCACCGTCCTGGTGCAGCCGTACTCGTGGGGTCGTCCTCCTGAGACCAGCCCCCGGCTGAGTCACTGCGGCCTGCGGGGGTGGAGAAGTGGGTCATCACTTACCGGCCCCAGGAGCTGTCGTCCCTCCCACAATAAGCCCTTGTTTAGTTCCTTGCAACTTTCAATAAAAGTTGCAAGTTTTTTCACTCTCTCTCCATCACATTAATTTCTACCCGTATATATGGAGCATTGAATGTTAGTGAAAAAAATAACTAATTACACAGTTTTGTTGTAAATCACGAGACGAATCTTTTGAGCCTAGTTGGGCCACGATTGGACAATATTTGCCAAATACAAACGAAATGTCACAGTTGTAACTTTTTCTAACATTTACGAACTGAACAAGGCCTAATCTAGCTGGAGAGCGCGAGCGGCCACATTCCCAGTCCTCCGATGCGTGCACCAGAGCGTCACTGTTGACGGTCCTTAACGCCTATTTTATACCATCAACTATTGCTCAATATAACATAATATCAACCATAAAGCATAGTTATAGGGTTTGATTCTAATGAGTTCCACGAGTTGTGTTGTTCTCGGTTGTTTTGCAGGTATATTCAATTTTGCACAGAATAAAAGTATCTTAAATGGGGAATTGGACTGCACCAATGCGACGGGCTCGTCGAGACGATCGAAACGGACATATCATTGCTATATTCGGAGTTCGGAGTCAAAAGATATCAATTCTACACCGAAACCAACACTAGAAGACTCTAGAAGGCACCAGAAGGCGATGTACCGAAGGTGGGGCCCACCTGCTACAGGGTGGGGCCGCCCGCCCCACCCCGGGCCGGCCGGGCGCCTCCGGAGCCCATTCGTGGCCCGCTTCGACGGACGGCCTGCTACCGCCTTAGGGTTTGCATCTCCACTATTGCCGAAGTCGAATTAGTCCCACACGCTTTGTCTAGAAGAGGTGGAGGCTTTTCTAGACTATAAATAAAGAGGTAGACCCCCCTCCCTAAGGGCACCACATTATTATGGAGATGTAGAGGCGTCCCTCGAATGGATGACCTCTCATCTCTAGAGAATTAAGGCTAGACTTTCCAATGTAGTAGAGTAGTTCTAGTTGAGAGTTAGGGAGAGCGGGCGCACGCCGGGTTCCGGAGGAGTCTTCGCAGGAGTCATCGGAGTTCTGGTATATCTTTGTATCTATTCTTGTAAGACTTATGCTTCAATATATTTATCTTCTCTATTTACTTTATGCATTTATATTATGTTTAGTATAGTTGTTATACTTTAGCATGGGATCTCCGCCTGTATTAGGTGCTCTAGTTAGCGTACGTGACTAGAGTAGTAATCGTTAGCGTAGACGTGGTGTCTAGGCTAGTGTTTACCTGAGTTTACACCCAATTCTTACGGTTAGTTGTGGTAGCCATCAGAGGTGACAGCTTTGTTGGTCTTCGTATTCCACCACGTCGGAGTTGGTGTTTCGTAGAGCTTTTGGCAACCTTACCCAGCTACCTTCTTCCCAGTCTTATTCGAGAGTTGGATAGGTACTGTTGCTCCAAAGTGTTATTGTGTGATTGCTTTATCTATCATAAATCGGTTATTATAGAACCTTGGTAATAGAGAAGTACTTAGGAACCTTGGACTCCCCCGTTGTCCTCTCACTTTAGCTATCTACTTATTTATCATAGAATTCTCCTGTGTGTGTCATATATACATAATTCCTATCAACTATCATTTACCCCCTACTTTAGTCTAGTTGGTGTATTAAGTTAGTAGATACATGATGGTGAACTATCAATGTCTTATTCCATTGTTTCCCAGTGGTAAAATATAAATAACGATACCGGAATACTCCCGGTAAAATGCTACAATGGTTTTCTCAGGCGCTTGCGGAATCCTTTATATTTTAGTTGTGCATAAGAAATACCAACAAGCATTTTTGGCGCCGTTGGGGATAGGGATTTACCTCTATTTCTAGTAGCGACGTTAGAAATGTCAACAAGCATTTTTGGCGCCGTTGTCGGGAAACAATTGGCGTAAAGATTTTGATAATGATCTTGATATCACGCTAATCTAGTATGTCGCTAGCTTTAGTAGGATTACCCTCTTTTTGTTGAGTTGTGGAATAAGCGAGAATATCAATCTGTTTCAATCTTCCGGCGAAATTCCACAAGAACAAGACATAGGAGATCTTGAAGAACTCAGGGTGCCTAAACATACATGATCCATCAACAATGAAGCCCCTGCCATCTCACGGTATGTATAAACATTTATATATATTTCACTAACCATGTGTAGATTGGAGAAAAAATCATCGTCACAAGACGTCAAAGTTCATCATATGTGACGAATAAAGACGCTGCACAACTCACCGTGAGTCATGGTAGTTATGATTAAGAATGGTGAGAAAGTCTTGCTCATAGGCTTTAAATTTGATGAGTAGTTATCTGTTGCATTTCACTTTGCATGTTTACTTTGAATAATCCATGCATCTACCCCATCTCATATCAAATCCACAAAGCATGCTCAGTTCCTTGCACATATGCATATCACTTTCATCTCTACTTAAAATGGAAAAAAAAAAAAATATATATTCTCACCATACATGATCATGCTTTTATCTCTATTTGAGTAAACCTCTAAGTGCTTTCATGCTATCTTTATTTACTATAGTATGCTTTGGTTTGGAAGTACTCGCCATACTTCTATAGGCTTTTAAATTGAGCGTGGTGCTTAGGTTAAAATGCCTTCCTTAATTAAAATTAGACATGGAGTTTGGTTTGGTTATTGAACTAGAAATTGTTGTAGTAGACATTGGTTATTTTGTTGGACTAACCCCTGTAGGAAACTCTTAAATTCAATTTGGGTAAGTCAAAAGATGAACTCACATCAAAGATGAATCAAGGCATATGATGAAGTCCAAAAACTTTACACAAAAGAAAGATACAACTCATTCTCTATGAAAGAGTTGTAAGTATCAAAGTTTATTCCCTTAATCCTTTGTTGCAAATTACCTTTGCCTTGAACCATATAAAAGTGTAGCCATCAGTAAAATTTATTAGAAGAAATCTATGCTAAAGTAATCCTAAAAGTCCATCCTTTTTATTAGCATAGATGAAATTCGCATGAATTATATGGACCATAACCCATATTTCAAACTTGTTGCAATCCTTCGGGTATATGTCCACTAATATTTATGCAGGAAAGAAAGAATAAATGTCTGATCATGGTTCGAAATGAAAAGAAAGGAGGACAAGTGTATTGAAAGGACTAAGACGAAAGAATAGATGAAAGAACACTTCAACACCTTCTACACTTCACCATGATAGTGGACCAATCACTCTGCAAGACATAAGATGCAATTATCCAAGCCTCATGCAACTTTAAACTTCATTCAACATCTTATACCATGTTGCTCATTGTCTTAGTTATCCTTACCTCATGTTATGCTTAATTTTCTAAAACTTAAAACAAACAAAATACTCGTTGGGTTCACCTGCATATTCTTGGTTCTATTTGAATAAATATCTTTAGTCTTTTAAACTTCCTTACTCTATTATAAGTATGTTTTAAAATATCACTTAAACATTCTAACATCAAAGCATATTTTTAAAAGAATTTGGTTGTGTATATAGACTATCGATCCTCTCTTGTATAAAAATATTTAAATCATATTAGGAGATTTCATAGAATCAAATCAAGGTTAGAGGTATTCTTCAAAATTATATCTTTGCCTTAACCTTGTTGGAAAATTTGAAGTAATGGTGAGTCATTAAAAAAATAAACTATAGATTAATCTTTAACTATTTGGCAAACACTATCCACACTTTAAATAGATAGTATATTCCTTTGGATATGTGTTGTCTACTAATCCCTTGCAGAGAAGAAATAATGAGAGAAGCAAAAGTCTAAAGGAGTGAGAAAGAAGTGTAACATAGGAGACAAGATGCTAATGATCAACTCAAAATGCAAGGAAGGAAAAGACCATTGAAATTCATCTACCTTTTACCACATGGTGCCATCATGCTCCATAATAAAGGTAACATATTAAAGATAAGTGGTCATCATTTCCTCTTGATCGTGGAGTACACATCATAGCACCATTCCCTTGATCTAAATCTTAACCATATAAGCTCAAATATGATATATCTTATTTTTGGAAAATGATAGTCATCATGTCAATCTTGATAATTTATAAAGATGAACAATACTTCCATAGGTTAAGTAACTCCACTCCTTTATCTTATAAGCTTAAATGCCATATTTATACTTTTGATATTCTCACCCAAGATATAAATGCACAATGTAAATAGACATCAATCCTTTTGTGCCTAAGGTTAGAGAATGAATAAATTTTTGGTTCTGTTGGTGTTTTTCCACAAATAAAGCTCATGCACTTGATCTCTACCTTGTCTTTATGAGTAGAACACACATCAATCAAAGTGTGGGAAGATTCCCTAAATTCTACAAGTGGGAGTTCTAAACTAGTAACAAGGATGCACATAAGATTGGCTTTGAGATGCTAACAAAAAGAAAAGGAAGAAGGTGGCACCACCATTGGAAATGCCACTAGTGGAGACACCACCTCAATCCTCATCTTTAGGAGCAAACCGAAGTACTCAATCAACAAACCACTGCAAGGAGGAGTCCAGTTCGGAGGACTCAAAACATCGAACCCTCGCCGTGAGGTAACATCGGTAGTTATTCATATTTTCTTTCTTATATTACATGATTTATTTTCTCTTAACCATATTTACTTTTCTACATTAGTATTGCATAGGAAATAATAAAAATAAATAGATATGCATTAGGTTGCATTCATGCATCTTAAAAAAACTTTAAGCCCCACATGAAACCCTTGTAGCGTAAAAGTTATAGGAGTTCTCACTGTGGTGGCCTACAAAAAAAAAAATACATATCATACATTTGTACTTTCTGCATATAAACCTATAAAATCTAAAAATATTAATTGAGCATCCTGCCCCAATACTGTTATCATAAACATACTTTAAAACCTCCACAACACCCAATCCTCTAAAAACGGCTAACCACTAACGTTTTATCCTAATACCGTTCCACGAGTTCTGGTTTTTTGTGAGAGCTTTTCTGCAGGATGGCTCCAAGAGCTAGCTCACTCAAGAATCTTTATCTTCATCACTTGAAGCACATCTCTCGACACACAAGCTGACCTCTGTGTGAAGGAAGTAACTTATTGAGTGATGAGATTGAAGTATTCCCGGCAACACTTGCTCTTACAAACATGAGCTCCTCTATGAGGACCACTCGGCTTTAATGCTCAACTACGACAACATCCAGCTTGGGGAGAGCATCCTCTAGTTATCAGGTAAGTATACCTATGCGATTATCGAGTCTATCTTATAGTCATAAAATACCAAAAATATGTGGGCATATGAAGGTCCACGTCTATAGAGTCTTTTGTGAGTCTATTAGTCTAAAACAAATAAAAAGATGAATAATTATTAAAATCAAATAAAGATACTTTAGCTATTTAGAGTGTGATCATAGATTCTGTCTAGTTTATTAAGAGTCAAATAAAAACTAAAGAACAATAAAATTTTATCTTGGAGATGATGAATAGTTGCTCTGTCGTAATTCCTTTCACGTGCCTAGTTTTTAACCTTAAATTCTTCCGAGTTTTAGATATGACTGTTTTTAATATAAGAACTTACTTCGAACCCGAAACTTGTGGAGGCATATGTTTAAGCTAAGTCTAGGTGATTGAGGGATATGATATGAGAAAGACCGAGCTACTATTTATCTTATTCCTAACGATACTAAGTTCGGAGATTTATCTTTTGAAAACTCTAAAAATCTTACATGATGAGCTCTTGTATGACAAAGTTTGAATTCCTACCAAAGCCATACATGATATACATTTAGATTAGGAAAACCTTTGCTCATTAATGCTGCTTGCTTTGCATTGAGTTCAGTCAACCTTTGTTGTATACCTTATGAGAGTCTTGTCATGCTTTTTAATCAAGATCACTTACACACTCTGCCTACATATGCATTGCTCCTACTCTGGAGTAAGCGCAATCATTTTTCACTTTTATCTAGATCCACCTTAAAAATGTTTTTTTCTTCTACTGGGAGTAAACAACCAAAAATATACCCTATAGGACAACCCCTTGTTTAATGCTCTACGTTCTTATTGTTATCTCTCCAATCATTTATTGTATTTAAAGGATTCATGTGGCTATGCAAAATAAAAAGTATTAAAAAAAGAGAAAAAAAAGAAGAGAAAAAAAGAATAAAGATAGCCCATGTTTTTCTAAGAAAAGTTCTAAGTTCAAGAGAGAGATTTATTTCAAGGAGCAAAAGTAGAATTAGGATTAGCCACTAAATACCATATATACACCTATCCACCATACTCCATACACATGCACATCTTGGTTTGATTGTATGACTTGACTCTCTTTGGATGCATTGTTTGACTTTACAATATATGAATTGCAAGTATGCTCGTCCTTATTTAATGCCACTCCTATGAGCTCCACTATAATAATTAGTTGCAGGAGGGCATGACAACATAAATGCCTCAGTGAGATCCATAAATATCACATACAATAAGAGACTTGAGGGTGTCATACGATTAAGCTCGAGTTTTATTTTGAAAACTTACAAAAACTCCAGAATATTGGTTTAGTGAAGAATTTGAGACATAGTGCTTGACTTGATTGTTCTATCTTTCAATTGCTCAAGACCCACGCAAAAGTTGAAAAGCTCCATAGTTAATGGTAATATAGGTAAGTTTAAAAGTTAGAGCAGTTTTGTCTAATTCAAAGGAGAATTTCAGTTTAAAAGTATGTGTACTTTTGAGAAGTGAAAGCATTGTAACAACTCCTGATCCAAGTTTAGTAGTTGGGCTTTGCTAAGGGACTAGCAAAGGGTAAGCTTGGGGAAACTTGTTGACGGTCCTTAACGCCTATTTTATACCATCAACTATTGCTCAATATAACATAATATCAACCATAAAGCATAGTTGTAGGGTTTGATTCTAACGAGTTCCACGAGTTGTGTTGTTCTCGGTTGTTTTGCAGGTATATTCAATTTTGCACAGAATAAAAGTATCTTAAATGGGGAATTGGACTGCACCAATGCGACGGGCTCATCGAGACGGTCGAAACGGACATATCATTTGCTATATTCGGAGTTCGGAGTCAAAAGATATCAATTCTACACCGAAACCAACACTAGAAGACTCTAGAAGGCACCAGAAGGCGATGTACCGAAGGTGGGGCCCACCTGCTACAGGGTGGGGCCCCCTGCCCCACCCCGGGGCCGGCCGGCGCCCTCCGGAGCCCATTCGTGGCCCGCTTCGACGGACGGCCTGCTACCGCCTTAGGGTTTGCATCTCCACTATTGCCAAGTCGAATTAGTCCCACACGCCTTTGTCTAGAAGAGGTGGAGGCTTTTCTAGACTATAAATAAAGAGGTAGACCCCCCTCCCTAAGGGCACCACATTATTATGGAGATGTAGAGGCGTCCCTCGAATGGATGACCTCTCATCTCTAGAGAATTAGGGCTAGACTTTCCAATGTAGTAGAGTAGTTCTAGTTGAGAGTTAGGGAGAGCGGCGCTACGCCCGGGTTCCGGAGGAGTCTTCGCAGGAGTCATCAGAGTTCTGGTATATCTTTGTATCTATTCTTGTAAGACTTATGCTTCAATATATTTATCTTCTCTATTTACTTTATGCCTTTATATTATGTTTAGTATAGTTGTTATACTTTAGCATGGGATCTCCACTTTGTATTAGGTGCTCTAGTTAGCGACGTGACTAGAGTAGTAATCGTTAGCGTAGACGTGGTGTCTAGGCTAGTGTTTACCTGAGTTTGCGCTCAATTCTTACGGTTAGTTGTGGTAGCCATCAGAGGTGACAGCTTTGTTGGTCTTCGTATTCCACCACGTCGGAGTTGGTGTTTCGTAGAGCTTTTGGCAGCCTTACCCAGCTACCTTCTTCCCAGTCTTATTCGAGAGTTGATAGGTACTGTTGCTCCAAAGTGTTATTGTGTGATTGCTTTATCTATCATAAATCAGTTATTATAGAACCTTGGTAATAGAGAAGTACTTAGAAACCTTGGACTCCCCCGTTGTCCTCTCACTTTAGCTATCTACTTATTTATCATAGAATTCTCCTGTGTGTGTCATATATACATAATTCCTATCAACTATCATTTACCCCTACTTTAGTCTAGTTGGTGTATTAAGTTAGTAGATACATGATGGTGAACTATCAATGTCTTATTCCATTGTTTCCAAAGTGGTAAAATATAAATAACGATATCTGGAATACTCCCCGGTAAAATGCTACAATGGTTTTTTCGTGGCGCTTGCGGAATCCTTTATATTTTAGTTGTGCATAAGAAACACCAACAAGCATTTTTTGGCGCCGTTGCGGGGATAGGGATTTACCTCTATTTCTAGTAGCGACGTTAGAAATGTCAACAAATCACATCCACGCCTGGTTCTTTGCGGTGAACGGCTGCATGGCCGCCAGTCCGCTGGCCCTCCGATAGGCAGGTGGCGAACGGGTGCGCTCCGTGTTGCAGCAGCTGGAGAAGAGCTGTCGGACTCTGGTGCTGCACGCGCTGCACGCCGTCACCCGGGCGCGGGGTTCGCGAAAAGTCGCCGTCGCCGCGTCTCTAGGCTCCCCTGTGGTCCGTCCGGGGAGGCTGGCAAGCTTCCGGGCTAGGGCGTTTGGACAGAGCAGGCCGCCCATCGATAACCCCGGGCGCCGCTGTCATAAACGTACATGCCCTGGGATGATCCTGTTAAGTGGGCCAATCTATCACATATGTTCCTTGTATTATACTGTCATGTGGGGCCAACCTTTGGAAAAGAGAAGAGCTACAAAAGAGGATCAACATCACAGGAGAGGCAGCGAACAAATTATTCAGAAGAGAATACTCAGGTAAGGAGCCAGTGCTCCTCCTCCGGTATCAGAGATCATCTGAGAGCCTTTGCTTCTACTCACGTCGGCGATTTAATCTCATCGCCGGCAACGGGTGTGACAGTTGGTACCAGAGCCTATCTATCCTCGGCGTGGGCGGCGGCCTTCATCAGCTCTTCTCCGAGCTAGTTATCGGGGCAGCGGCAATTGTTGGCGCGTCGGCAGCGGATCCAGGGTCCGGCATGGCGTCTTCATCGATCCACCTTCCTTAGTTCTGGGCGGTGCTGCAGCGGCACTCGAGTTGGATTCCGTCTCGTTCTGCCGCGGCTCCTTTCGCAGCGGGCATACTCTGGTGGCTTGTGGCGGCGGTGGATCATCCTCTGGGAACCGACGAAGCGGCGTAGCAGAAGCGTGGTGTCTTATTCTCGGTGTGCTTGTGCTACTCTTCGGCCTTCCTCGATCGGTGCAACGGCATCTTCGAGAGGCACACAGGAGTTCCAGTGGATCGGTTTCGGGCGCTGGGTTTTCTAGTGGCTTGCTGGCTGCGGTGGTTTTCTCTTCGGTTTTGAGCGCAGAGGGCTTTGGATCGATTTGCGGTGTACCATCACGGCTCCGCCCAAAAGCCAAGGTGAGACCTGCTGGGAGCGTGTTTGCGCGTGAGAAGTTCAGAGCTCTAGTACCATCCAAAGGTACTGCACTTCTGGTGTTCGATCAAATGCCTCCTTTGGATGTGGTCTGGGATGATGAGTCGTTGCATGGCCTTGACTGGCAAGATCCATTACTGCAGCATGAAGCTCAGTTTGGCGAGTGTTTGGTTGTGAAGAACAAGGCAAGGGTTGATCTGCTCAGCAATGGTTTGCGCCCTCAGGGCAGTGACAGCTTTCTCACAGAACTTGACAGGGATGATGCAAATAAATCATTCAACATTTTGCAGCATGATGTTGTCTGGGATGAGGGAATGCACCATATGTTTGACCAGCATGGTTTACTGAAGGAGCTAGCTCAAGGTGGATGTCATGTTGGTGAGAACAAGTTCATGGTCTGCGGACCCATGGATGAACCCACTCTTGACACTAGTGCTCGTGCGCTCTTGGAGTTTGGCACGGCTTCCGTCGATGCGGTGTACGATGAAATGCCTCTGGAGGATAATACAGCAGGGCTGACTGAGCAGATCATGTACAGTGCTCCAGGGACATTCAAAGCTGCTGCACCAGTGGTGTTCGGTGAAATTTCTATTAATTATGATGTGGCACCCACGTGACCAACAGACCAACTCATGTTCAAGGCTCCAGTGGCATTGAATCGTGTTGTCAATGAAGTATCTCTTGGGAATGTGATTTGGGATGAGGAACTACAACAGACAGATGACGAGATGGCTGGCCAGATGCAGTGCAAGCAGGCAATGTTCACAGCACCAGTAATATCCAAGAGTGATGCAAATAATGGGGTGTTCGATGATATTGCAAGCAAGGTGGTGTGGAATGATGAGTTGGTGCAAGGTGTTGAGTCACAAGACAGTTTATTGGAGCTAATAGTTCATGGAGAACGTTCAGTTTGCATGGATATTGCCGAGCCAATCTCTTGCAAGGCTTCGGTGGCAACAAAGGATGTTTTAAAGGAGTCATTTGATGAAAGCCCTGTGTGGACTGATGATCCAGAGTATGATACTGAACCCATGGATGACATGAATTTGGAGGTAGCTCATGTGGTAGAGCCACTCACTAAGGACTTTCATGAACTTTCCCATGTCAAAGGCAGGACCTTTGCCTAGAAAAGGCTATGGATGCTGCTAACAAGGTGCGGGATCTCGCAGAGGAGATCATCGAGGTACTTATCAATGATGCATTGTGGGATGATGAAACTGCTGACACCATACCCAAGTTGCTGGATTATCATTGTTCCAGGAATTTGACACAGAAGTTGCAGAGATCATACCAATTCCATATGCATTCAGTTTAGGCGATATTCTTCCTTTAGGGAATACTGATGATATACAGGTTGTTAGCATCGTCAACCAGAACAACTGTGACGTGGCACACTTTGGCGTGCTTGTTCTGCAGCATGATCCAATCGTTGTTGTACATCCCATGTTTGATGACATATGGCAAAGAAGAGCTTTCAGTCCTTGACAATCTTGGACGCTTTGTGATCACTTGGTGTTTATTATGATGTTTCCACGGCCTCATTATGGTTTCGACCCTGGACATTTTCAGCAACTGAATGTTGATAGAAGGCCTCGAGATCCTGGTATTGTAATGAACAACTTGCATATATCTATTGTTGTGCTGATCATAGTGCAGTCACCTACTGTGTCCAATGAGGAGCATCCACATGACTTCAGCTTACAACAACTTACATGGGCTCAGGTGTGCACAGATAACATGAAGACAAAATTGACGCTTGAGCTTACTGACTTGCAATTAATTCTGGAGCTTGCTATTCATGCTAATGATCTGGAGTTTACAGCAATGCTTACTATGACCCCAGATGTTAGGATGTACGGACCTACTAATCAGGGGACAAAAACCATACTTGCCCTATTTGGTGGTCCTATGCTGTTTCTAGAACATGCAGTAATTCATGCAGATCACTTACAAGGCCAACCAGGGAATAGGTGGGAAATCAGTGCAGCTTGTCAAATAGTCATGGCTACAATGAAGTGGTGGCATGAACATTTCAGTCCATGGAAATCTAATTTGGTCTGGTACTGTTATGAGAAAATGTCACCTTGGTATATAAATATATTCATTCAGTCCTGGCGATGGAAGGCAGCAGCAATTCAGAATAGCAAATTGGCCTTGGTCTCATTGCTCGATTCTAAGAGAAACAAAGAATTTCAAGATAGAGTAGAGCAACCTGGAGCACAAATGTTCCTATATCAGTTTGTTGGTGCTAAGAGTGAGGTGCTGGAGAATCTGAGGTTGGCTTTTCCATGGGACCCCGGCGGTCACAGTTTGAGGTATCCACACATACAAAGGCTATAAAAGCGTCAGCTTGAGGGCAAGCTGAATCTTCAGGAGGGGATAATGTCATACACGTACATGCCCTAGGATGATCCTGTCAAGTGGGCCAGTCTATCACATATGTTCCTTGTATTAGACTGTCATGTGGGGCCAACCTTTGAGAAAGAGAAGAGCTACAAAAGATGATCAGCATCACAGGAGAGGCAGCGAACAAATTATTCAGAAGAGAATACTGAGGTAAGGAGCCAGTGCTCCTCCTCCGGTATCAGAGATCATCTGAGAGCCTCTGCTTCTACTCACGTCAGCGATTTGATCTCGTCGCCGGCAACGGGTGTGACAGCCGCCCAGTCGAAGCGGACGATTGTTGGGGCACCACGAACTGCTGGTGGCGGCGGCGGCTCGGCTCGGCCTCCAGAACGTCTTCGGAAACCTCACCTCTCAATCGTACGTTGTCGTTGTTCATGTATCCTGTGTGTTGTTTTAACAACTTTGCTGTGGTACACTCCCTCCCCTCCCGAATCAATAATACGTACTCCAGGACGTGTCCAGGATGAGTTGGGAGCGCCTTCGCCGGTTTGGCTTTGCTTGGCCCCGTCCGTTGACCTCCCCGCCGCCTGTTGTATGTGTACGTGTGCAGCTCTGGCTGGCTGGCTCCCATCATCATCACCAGGTTAGTTATATTAGCGCGCGCATTCGATTCGCCCCGTTCCTTCCTTCCAGGACGTACCAAATTAAAGCTGACCGAATGATCCGTACGTGCCAAATAAAAGCGCTCGCTCAAGTGGACTTGAATTTGTGCAATATATATATGGGACGACGAGATCACGCGAGTAGGGCTGGTCGTTGAAACTAATTAAAGTCAGACGAGCTCTTGAGAATTAACTTTGTAGATCGGAAGAGGCCAAGAGGGAGGGACATCACATCCGGCGGACAGCTGCGAGTAGCGCGTCGTCGTGCGGTGCGGGAAACGCCTGCGCGCGCGCGCGCGGTCATACGTGCGACTTGGCGAGAGACCTCGCCGAGTCTGCACATCGAGCGAGAATATATGCCACACACGAGTGTCAAGAGGGACGCGCGCGTTTTTGTGTAGCCTCTTTGCTTTGTCTTTGCTCTGCACTTTGCTACTATGTGGGAAGGATCGTCGTGAGTGTACGACGACTTTACTTTGCGGATGGATCGGAAGAGAGGAGGGGAGGAGCGAGCTGCGAGCGAGTGTCATCATTAAGTCGTTGAAAGCGAGGCACGTTAACATCAGCGAGCGTGGGCTTGCAAGTGTCTATCTGCTCACGACTCCACCCAGCTAGCCCCCGATCCACTCCAATGCCCGGGCCGTCAGCATCAACAAGATCAAGCTGCATCTCAACAGAAAATCCAACCCGCGGCAACGAACGGATCGGATACTTTATCCTTTTTTTTAACTCGATCTCTTTCCCGATACTTTAAGGTAAGCAGAAGCAGAGTCGTCCAAAACACCGGCGCGTAGAGTCGTCAGGCAAGGTTAAGATAGCCAGGAAGGATCCGTGCCAAAAGCGTTCGAGTGGACTTCATTTGTGGAAGAGGCCGGGGATGGATCGGAAGATGAGGACGGTCGTCGATCGTTGAGAACTTTGCTTGTGGATCGATCGGATCGCCGGACGATCGAGGCCAAGAGGGACGACTTTTAATTAATCTCTCTCTGCTGCTTCCGTCGTCGGCTACGTACCAGCGCAGCACGAAGAGTAGTCACGTCGTCATCCAGGGAGGCAAAAGCATGCAGCACCCACCCGCACGTCCTTCTCTGCTAGTCTGCTGCACACCCGGGAAGTCCGCGTCGCGTTTGCTGCGCATCTTCTTCCGGACCGCCTCCCCGGACCGAGAGCTCTCGCGTCGGCGTACTACGTGCAATGCAAGTGGAAACTGTCGTGCCGTGTGTGTTCACGACACACTAGCTCCGTCCACCCGGCCGGCCGGCGACCTCCACTCCAATGCTTTCCGGGCCGGGCCTGGGGCTAACCAATCGGTTCAATCTGGTTGACAGCTGACAGCCAAGGATCCGACGAGACTTGCCCTTTTTGATTTGCTTGCACTTGCAGTATTCCGCCCGCCCGCCCGCCCGCGCTCCTGCGTGTTGAACTTGAACCATGCGGCAGGCAAAGGTCGTCACGCGCTACTACTACTTGTCCCTCCGGTTGTCGTCCCCGGCCCGCTCCGTACGTCCCGTCTTCCTGCTGGGGCGCCGACTCCAGTCAGTCATCTATATATATATATACCAGCTGCCAGCCAGGAGCCAGCCACTGCCTCGCCCTCGCGTTTTCGCGTACCCAGCCGGCCGCCCAAGCAGCTGCTGCAGCTTCGATCGAAGCGGCCGGGGACGACGACAGCCGGACAAGCTAGCTTCATTTCCATTGCCGCTGATAGGGTCGGGTCGTCGCTTGATTGATCATCCATCCAGCGCGAGTGCGCGACACAACACCGGCATCAGAGTTATCTTCTTCCCCGGCCCCAGCCTTCCCTTCATCAGCTGGCCGATCGAGCTCGGTCGCGCGCCCACCACATCCATCGACGAGACGGCGCTGCGTGCTGCTGTCCGTAACTCCGTATAGCTTTCTTCCATCTAGCTCCATCGCCGGCCGGCAGGCTAACTTTTCACATCTGTCTACTTCTGACTTCTGTACCAGCAGGTATGTACTCAAAACCATATCGATCCATATCTTTTCTCCCAACCCTATAGAGTATATGTTTGCCAGAAAAAATTATAATTTGGTGATGAGACATATATACTGTTGGGAGAACCAATATCTTTTCTCCCAACCCATCTTTCCCTTTTTCCATTTTTGGAACGCGAGCACCAATGCACTACCATTCCATCGTCCATTCCTAGCTAGTAGGCTGGAATCTGGAAATAATATATATATTTTATGCATTTAATAATTGAATATGAATAGTTTAGCATATGAAGAGTCATGTATCCTGTATATATTTATATAAACCGTTTGTTCAATGAATATAGAAACTCAAGAACTACCGTTAGCTAACTGAAAGAGCACTGCACAAGTGGTCTCTTTATTTTTATTATATACACTATTAGTAGTAGCATGCATAGCTTGTCGTTCTTGACAGTGTGCGTACAGTGTACTGGTGTTGATGGATTTTGTTCTTACAAATTAGGTGCAGATATGGAAGATGATGACTTGGAGATGCAGCTTCTATTGTCAGGGCCTGCGAACGAGGCAAATATTTACGAGCTTTTCGGAGGTACGTATACTGTACACGATGACAAAGTGGCTGTGTTTATTAGTAGTTGTACTTGTCCAATTCATCAACTGGCATGAATTCAACGAGGCTATTTCTTTCGCAGGTACATTCGGCAGCACTACTCTTCTGGTGCGGTTTCTTTATTTTCATTTTCAGAACTGTTCCTATACATTTGGAGATATTTATCTAAAAAACTACTATATATCAAGAATTTTCCTCTCTTTGCAACCGTGCCAAATTCAAGCAGAGGAACGCGGATGGTGAATCAGCAGTACCAGAAATAGTTCCTGACAATGAAATCATCGATGATTTTGTGGAGCCTAGTATGCTAGGTGTATATTATTGACATCGCTGCTCCTTATTTAATAACGCTTTGATTTATTTGGCACCTTTCTTTTTTTATATATCCGCTTAAGCAAAAATTTCTCTATTTTAGTCCATATACACTTCTATAGAAGCATGCATTTGTAAAGACAAATTAAAATAGTAGTAGACATTAATGATCAAGTTTGTGAAATTTGAGTATATATATATGGATTTATTTGTGATGTCGTCAAATAAAAAGGACTGTTGTTGTCCAGAGCATATAGAAAGGGTTGGCAGTTGTAGATTTTTCTAGATTTAGGAATGCATACATGGATCCTGTTTTTGTGCATATGTATGGGATGGAGGATTCTGTGTGAAGGAGTACACTAGTTGTATTCATGTAATCATGTTGCTAATGATTTTGTCGTACACATTTACTTGCCTTAATTATGTTTTGTAAGATATTATAAAAGACTCATGCACACACATGCGGATTCTTTTCTTCCAGGCTGTTTCCTAGCCCCTTGGCCTTGGACATGCAAGCTTAGAGGAAGTCGCATGAGAAGCAGATTCTGGAGCGTAAGCATATTTCTCTTCTGTTTAAATCTTATCATGTGCAGCATATATATCTTTGATTCAACAACAATGTAGTAATAGGATAACAAGTGCTTCTGAGTGCACCTTTTGCAGACTTATGATATTGGAGTACATGATAATTAGAATATTCCTTGCAATCATAAAACGATTTATAGATATGAATTATAGGTCTGTTCGACTTTCAGGTAGAAGTTGAACAACTATTTGGTTCACAATATCCATGCACAAGAGGAGCTAGAAGATGTCGAAGAAGGAAAAACAATGATCGTTGGACCGAAGACGAAGTTACAGAACTTGTGGATGGGGTTTCAAAAGAAGGAATTGGAAAGTGGAGCAAATTAAAGGGAATGTACTTCTCAACATCGATTCGAACACCTGTTCACCTCAAGGTATCTACAAAGTATAACTCATCTTTGGTGATTGTTAGTTATAACATGTTAGCAACCCGCGCCATGAAAATAGTTAGATGCCTATATATGTTTATATAGATATATAATGTTGCTTTACTTTCTTAGGATAAATGGAGGAACTTGGTGAGAGCTTGCAAAGCTAAAAGTAACTCCAAAAAGAAGGTCAGACACATATGTATGGTAGTTTTCTTCTACTATCACAGTTACTTTAGTTGTCTATATATATATAGTTCTTCCCCACCCACTGCAGGTAAATGTACACAAGGCTACGGAGTTGATTGTACGAAGATTCAAGGACCGTATACTAGCCATAGAAGCCAAGAGTCTGAGTAAGAAAAAGAAATGAATCGGGACCAGCAAAAAACGTGCTTACCGGAGATGAAAGTTGCTCCAAAACTAATTCGTTGAACATACGTAACCTATGTGGCAGCCTTAACAATGTTGCTAAGATTACCACTTACGAAACCAGCTGATTACTATTTATATGTATACTATGTAGTGTACTTATTACTGCAGCATGGTTATGACTGCACGAAGACAAATGATTGCAGCACGTACGTACTGATGTACAGTAGGCATGCGTGTAGAACAAATGCTCTGTATATAGCCATGGCCGCTTTGAAAGCCCAAACGTACTACAACACTGTCCAGTGCGTGAAGGATCGATGCAACTGGCTCTGACGGTCCTGTCAAGCAATGTCGCTCTCGTCTATTGGACAGTAGTAGCCGATGGCTACCCGGGTTCGTGTGATCTCTGATTTGGTAGCCAGCATACGTGTACAAAATATTTGAGTTATGTGTTTCAAAGTGAGGGTGTGCTCAAACACAATAGATTTGACTGCTGAAACATTATTCTTCAAAATGAAGGTAATTCAATCTAAAACCAATAGTATCATGCATTCTATAATTGCCTTGTTCGCTTGTTTTATAATCCGGGCTTATCAGTCGTTTGAACAATATTTTTACAGCAAATCAGCCGAGTTGTCTTATCAGTCAGCTTATGTGACCAGCTAAACACTCTGAATATAAGGTAAAGGTGATTGGACTGACCATCACTGTATATCTATATAAGTATAGATGTGGTTGGATCAAAACCACTAAAGAGTATCATCGTGTTATATAAAGGTGATTGGAACCGCCACCACTACTATTGTATAGTAGTAGATCACAACAAAGTAGCCATGGTGGTGTGAACGTTGCCATTGCAGCATTGGCAATAGAGCGACAATAAGCCCATATGCCTACTAAAATTCTGAGAAAACCACAGCTACTATAAGAGTGTTGATCTTAAATATCGATTCGCATCATGTTCGACAACAGCTGAACAAAGCTAGTAGTATATTGTGCTGGTACTAGATAGATTTAATTGGACAGACGACGCCAAACTAAATCGATCCACCGCATGCCTGTATGCCCTGATGATGATTATTATCTCCAATTTATTATTAAAAAAGGTAAAATAGCCAATTTAGCCCCTCAACTATCGTGTAAGGCTCAATTTGGCCCCCGAACTATCAAAACGTCCATTTTGGCCTTCCATCTTTTGATTTCAGCTCAATCTCGTCCATTCACCACGATTGCTCACCACGTGGACAGAGGGCATGCAAAAAAGTCAAATTTGCCCCTCTCTATTTTTTACCTTGTGGCCCCTCACGGCGTTTGCCTTATTTCCGTTTCTCTCCGTCCCCATCCTATCGATCTCTGTCCCCATCCACCCATGGAGCCCAGGGCGGCCGTGGAGGCGCAGCTATGGGGCGAACCCTGGAGGCGCACAGGTGGGGTGGCCGTGGAGCCGCGTCCATGAACGGAGAGAAACACCGTGAGCGGCCAATAGGAAAAGAAATTAAGGAGAGACAGAATCGTCTTTTTGCGTGTTCATCTGTCCATGTGTCTAGTAAAATGGGCAAATGGATGACATTGAGTCGAAAATCATAAGATCAGGGGCCAAAGTGGCCGTTTTGATAGTTTAGGGGTCAATTTGAGCCTTCGGTGATAGTTAAGGGGCCAAAACGGCTATTTCGCCATTAAAAAATATGGTTAAGAATAATGGTTACTCCCTCCATCCGGTAAAAAGTGCGATTATAGGACCAGAAGGAGTTCTTAAGGCACCTTGGCAAATGACCAAAATACCTCTATAAAGTTGATCTGCGTTCACTGTCCAAGTTCAGGTTACAGCTAGTTTACAGCGAGTAATAGTACAGGTTATACACGTGTCAATACAAAAGTGCTATAACTTTTGGCTAGAAGACTCCAGAGGCAAACGCATAACAAGAAGTCTCTATGCATGAGGGGCAGGAGCCTTGCTGTTGCCGGTTCATGATGGTCCCAGACCTTAGGTCTGGTAGGCTTGGTAGTATACTACTTTAGCATTTTTTTTGAAAAAAATTGAACTCGTGGATTGTGTTTTTTACCGGACGGAGGGAGTATGCCATTGGCCAGTAAGAACTAATTTAGATTCACTCATGAGGAGAAACTAATTTTTTCCAATACTCTTCAATCCCCCCAATATAATGGTGGATCAAAGAACCTCTAAGAGGTAGGCAAGTCTCCGATGAAGACACCTCTCGCCACACCTGACCTGCTGACTACTGAGGCTGGAGAAAAACAAAAAGGAACCATTTGCTGGTGGTCAAAATTTGGATGCGTCTGGGACGAGACGACATGGAGGATGGATGGCTGCAGCTGCCTTAGCTATGATTTGCTATGGCGTGTGGCGGTGTGGCCCGCAGCACTAGTGCCCGGCCCGGCTCCTAACACAGGTCGACACGTATAGTACTATATGCTGGCGCAGGAATCGGCAGTTTTGGCAGTCCTCTCCTTGAACGGCATACCGAGAAATGCATTTATTTTTTTAATAAATAGTACGGTCTACGATTGCGACATGAGCTAGCGAAGCATCCTGGCAATTTCCACCGACTCTGTGCCCATATATACGGTGTGGCCGTCAACGTCAAGCAAGCTAATTAAGCAAGAGCTGAACTGCTTGGCGCGTCGCCGCATCCCGGCTGGAGCTGCTACCTCCGCCCGGCGAGCAGCGGCCCTCGATCTCGGATAGCTCGTCGCCGGCGGCGCCTCTCGTCAGGGGTTGATGCCGCCGATCGAGCGCATGAGATCGAGCTCCCTGCTGCGCGTGTTAGACTATTGTAATTATAGTATGTATAGTTATAGTAGTCAGCCTTGATTTTAGGCATGTACGCCTGTGAGGTTGGCTAAGAGCCACCCCGGCCTCCATATGTATACACGCACATTGTCATGGAATAGATTGATTAATTCCCACAATTACACTTTCATGGTATCACACGCGGTTCGCTCCTGCGGCCGCGCTTCCGCAAACCCTCGCCGCCGCTGATTCGTCGCCGGCTATCGTACATCCCAAGACCGACGCTGTCCTCCGGACGCCGGTCCTTTCTCGCCGTCGCTGTCCAGCGGACGCCGGCTCTTCTTTTCTTTTTTATCCTGCCGCTGATCTCTCGCCAGGACCTCACGTTCTGACGTGACCCAATTTGCTTTCAATCCAGCGTGTGCTTCCGATCGCTGGCCTCATCGTGACTTCGTCCGCTGGTCTGGTCGCGACTTGCGGACGCCCCAACCGTCGCGTCTCCTCCCGATGGCGGACGACGACGCCGCTGCAGCAGCCGCCAAGAACGCGGAGGACCAGCGCCTTGCGGCTGAGGCCGCAGCCCGCCGTGCCGAAGACGCACGCCGCGCCGAGGAAGCCCGCCTCCGTGCTGCCGCTCTGGACGAGTATGAGCGCGCCCATGAGGCCCTCTGGGCGCAGGCCACTGCCGTCGTCAACGTGAAGGCGCTCATCCCTGTCATCCTCGATCAGGCGACGAACACCTACACCAAGTGGCGCGGCATGTTCCTCACCGTCCTCGGCAAATATGCCCTGACTCGTCATGTCCTTGAGGACGAAGCCTTCCCGTCGCGCCCGGCATGGGTTCAAGCTGATTGCTGCGTCCTGACATGGATCTATAGCACCGTCTCCGGCGACTTGCAGCAATCTCTGATGATGCGGCAGGGCCCCGCTCGCGGGGCGTGGTGCTACCTCGAGGACGAGTTCCTCGGCCAAAAGGAGTCCCGGGCGCTTCTGCTCGAGACGAAATTCCGCAACTTCCGCCAAGAGTCCCTGAGCATCACCGACTACTGCCGCCAGCTTGAGTCGATGGCGGCTTCCCTTGCCGAGTTCGGCGATCCCATCGCTGATCGACAGATGGTGCTCACGCTCCTTCGCGGCCTCAGCGGCAAGTTCCGCCACATGGTGTCCATCCTCAAGATGCACAGGCCGTTCCCCACGTTCGCGGAGGCACGAACGCACCTGCTGTTAGAGGAGCTGGAAATCGACGCACGTCCTCCGTCCCTGCCATCCGCACTCGTCGCTGCAATGCCGCGGGCTGCAGCTCCCGGGGCTCCAGCACCTCCACGTACGACGGCACCTCCTCCAGCACGCCCCCGGCGCCCAACGGCCAACGCACCGGCCGTCGTCGCGGCCGCGGTGGACGCAACGGCCAGCAGCAGGGCCAATCGGCACCCCCCTGGTGGCGCCCCTCAGGCTGGACACGGAGGTGCACCTCCCGGCATGCATCCGTCCTTCGCGCACCCATGGGCTGGCACTGTACGGCTGTGGCCATATGACCAGTCCGGGCGCCCACCACCACCACCAGCGTTCAGCGCTGTTCCACAGTACAGCAGCTTCGGTGCCAGCAGCTTCGGTGGCGCACCCGGCGCCTATGGCGGTTTCTACGGTGCTCCATCCCCTCCGTACGGCACATACTACGGGGGAGCTGCACCCCCAGGTTTCCAGGCGCCCGCACCGGCGTACCAAGCGGCGCCCTGGAACCCCACTCACGGTGGTGCATGGCATCAGGACGCCCTTGCAAACTCCTTCAACACCATGACGCTCAACCCGCCGAACGCTACTTCCGAGTGGTACGCCGACTCCGGTGCAGGATCGCATATGACCTCAGATGCTGGTAAACTCTCCACCATTTCCTCACCCACTTCATTCACTCCTTCATCTATCATTGTGGGAAACGGTGCCTTGCTTCCTGTCACAGCCACTGGATCACATACTTTTTCTTTACCACATCACAATTTAGTTCTCAATAATGTGCTGGTGTCTCCCAACATTATTAAGAATTTAATTTCTATTCGTCATTTTACCACCGATAATAATTGCTCCATTGAGTTTGATCCCTTTGGCCTTTTGTGAAGGATTTGCAAACCAAGAACGTGATCGCCAGGTGCAATAGTTCCGGTGACCTCTATCCGTTCTATGCACCCTCCACCAGCACCTCTGCGTTCCTCGCTGCACCCACCTCCCTTTGGCATCGCCGTCTCGGTCATCTTGGGCGTGAAGCTCTGTCCAAACTTATTAAGTCTAGTGTCATTTCCTGTAATAAAGATGATGTCAGCCACATATGTCATGCATGCCAACTTGGTCGTCATGCACGTTTGCCATTCAGTTCATCTAGCTCTCGAGCTTCTCATAATTTTGATTTAATACACTGTGATTTATGGACCTCCCCAATTGTTAGTGTGTCGGGCTATAAATATTATTTGGTAATTCTTGATGATTGCTCCCACTATATTTGGGCGTTTCCGCTCCGCCTAAAAATCTGAGACTTTTGCACCCTTGCCAATTTTTTCACTTATATTCGCACCCAATTCAGCACCACCATCAAGAGTGTCCAGTGCGACAATGGCCGTGAATTTGATAATTCGCAGGCCCGCACGTTCTTTCTCTCCCACGGTGTTGCCTTACGCATGTCGTGCCCCTACACTTCTCAGCAAAATGGGAAAGCCGAACGTTCTCTTCGCACCATAAATGACATTCTGCGTTCTCTTTTGTTTCAGGCAAGTCTACCTCCAGCTTATTGGGTTGAAGCCCTTCACACTGCGACATATCTTGTGAATCGGCTCCCCACTAAAACACTTGCCTTCTCCACACCATATAATGCCCTCTTTTCCTCCCAACCCTCCTATGATCATCTTAAAGTTTTTGGGTGTGCCTGTTATCCTAACTTGTCCTCCACAGCACCTCACAAACTTGCCCTCGCCTCCTCCTTATGCGTTTTCCTCGGCTATATTCCTCGAACACAAAGGCTATCGGTGTCTCGAGCTCGAGTCGAACCGCATTCTTATTTCTAGACATGTCGTTTTTGACGAGTCCTTCTTCCCTTTCGCCGACATGTCTACCACTCCCATGGCATCCTCCGCCTTGGATTTTCTCCTTGATGAACATGATTTAACTGCTCCTATTTCTGGAGTAAGACTTGTGCATGCAGGTACACCTCACGTCGTGCATGGGCATGTAGAGGCACCCATGCCTCCTCCTGCACAGATGAGCGCTGGATTGGGGGGACGCCCAGTCCCCTCGCCCGGGACCTCCGCCACGTCGTCCGGGCGCTGCTGCCCCTGTGCACCCTGCACAGGCTGCTGCTAGCAGCGCCCCGCCGCCTCGCCGACCGCTTCACGGGTGCTGCTGCCCCTGTGCACCCTGCACAGGCTGCTGCTAGCAGCGCCCCCACCGCCTCGCCGACCGCGTCACCGGGTGCTGCTGCCCCTGTGCACCCTGCCACAGGCCGTTGCCCAGTAGCACCGCGCGCCACGATCGCCACGGCCGACACTCGTCCGGTCTCCATCACCCCGCCGCCAATGCGCATCCCATGCGCACTCGCGGCAAAGCCGGCATTGCACAGCCCGTGGATCGCCTCAACCTCCACGCTGTGCCTATGTCGCCACTGCCTCGCTCCGTTCGTGATGCATTGTCAGACCCCAATTGGCGCTCCGCTATGCAAGCTGAGTATGATGCTCTGATCGCCAATGACACCTGGAGTTTAGTACCACGGCCTCCTGGGGTCAATGTGGTAACGGCAAATGGATTTTTCGACACAAACTGCTCGCAGATGGGTCTCTTGATCGCTACAAGGCTCGTTGGGTCCTCAGGGTTTACCGGCGCCACGGGTGTGGATTATGATGAGACTTTCAGTCCGGTTGTCAAACTGCGACAGTTCGCGTTGTTCTCTCTTTGTCTCTCTCTCAGGACTGGCCTATTCATCAGCTAGATGTGAAGAATGCATTCTTACACGGCACCCTCACCGAGACAGTGTACTGCGTACAGCCCTCTGGTTTTGTGGATTCCTCTCGTCCGGATCTTGTATGTCGGCTCAACAAATCTCTATATGGCTTGAAGCAGGCTCCTCGTGCTTGGCATCATAGGTTCGCCTCCCATCTTTTTTTCCCTTGGATTTATTGAAACCAAGTCAGATAGTTCACTGTTCATCTATCGCCGAGGGTCAGACACTGCCTATTTGCTGCTGTATGTGGATGATATTGTTCTCACTGCCTCCTCAACCAAGTTTCTCCAGCATGTGATTGGGGCTCTCCAGCGTGAGTTTGCTATGACGGACATGGGCCAGCTTCACCATTTTTTGGGTATTTCTGTGACACGCTCTGCCAATGGTTTGTTTCTCTCTCAACGGCAGTACACTCAGGATATTTTGGAGCGAGCCGGGATGAGCGCGTGCAAGCCGTGCAGCACACCTGTTGATCTCCACTCCAAATTATCTGCAGATGGACCTCCTGTTGATGATCCTACTCAGTATCGCAGCCTAGCAGGTGCTCTACAGTATTTGACTTTCAGTCGTCCGGATATTGCCTTTGCTGTTCAACAGATTTGCCTCTATATGCATGATCCTCGAGAGCCCCACCTCGCGGCTCTCAAGCGCATCTTGCGCTACCTGCAGGGCACTATGTCCCTTGGACTGACTATGCGCCGGTCTTCCCCTACGGAGCTCGTTGTCTACACAGATGCCGACTGGGCTGGATGTCCCGACACTCGCCGATCGACCTCTGGCTACGCAGTGTTCCTTGGAGATAACCTGGTGTCGTGGTCCTCTAAGCGCCCAGCACACGGTTTCCCGGTCCAGTGCCGAGGCCGAATACCGTGCCGTGGCAAATGGTGTTGCTGAAGCTACTTGGTTACGTCAGTTACTCCTTGAGCTTCAGCACCCGCCTCGCCGTGCCACTCTGGTCTACTGTGACAATGTCAGTGTTGTATATCTCTCCAGCAATCCGGTGCTGCATCAGCGGACGAAGCATGTTGAGATCGATCTCCATTTTGTTCGAGAGAAGGTCGCCCTCGGTCACGTTCGGGTTCTTCATGTTCCTACGACATCACAGTACGCCGACGTCTTCACCAAGGGCCTACCCACCTCGTTGTTTCAGGAGTTTCGGTCCAGCCTAACCGTTAGCGATGCTCCCGATTAGACTGTGGGGGAGTGTTAGACTATTGTAATTATAGTATGTATAGTTATAGTAGTCAGCCTTGATTTTAGGCATGTACGTCTGTGAGGTTGGCTAAGAGCCACCCCGGCCTCCATATGTATACACGCACATTGTCATGGAATAGATTGATTAATTCCCACAATTACACTTTCAGCGCGCCGCGGTCCTTCCTGCCTAGCTCCCTGCACACGCGTGAGTCGTCGCGCGCCGTCGTCGTCAAGTGATTGATCACAAGGGTGCGTTATTAGCTTCTTTCATCATTCTCTCATCATACCCGCGAGCTTCATTTGAATTCCATTAGTTATTAGTCATATATATATATATATATATATATATATATATATATATATATATATATATATATATATATATATATAGGGCATTTATTTGGTCCCCGGGTACCAAATAGTTATTCAGTACCCAACACCCTCCAACAGGCCAGCACGCGCACGGTCCAGAACCGTCCACCAGGCCACCTCCGAGGCTTACGCACCCACTGGCCCATGCAGACTTTTCAATTTTTTTTTGTCTCACAGTTTCTGCTCCATTTTCAATTTTTTTTGTCTCACGGTTTCTGCTCCATTCTTTTTTCTGACGGCATATGACAGGCCGCGTGGCCTTTTTTTTTGTTCTTCTCCATTCTTTTTTCTGACAGCATGAGGGGCGTGTGGCCTTCCTTTTTTTAACAAAGTACTTTTTTGATCGCTTGACGGTAAACATTTATACAAGAGTAACAGATATTGGTACAAATTAAGCAGGAGTTGTATTTGTAGTAAAATGGTATAAATAAAAATATAGAGGATTATAGGAAAATATAAATTAAGTACAAGCGAGACATGGTCAACCTATATGATGACACAAGCAAATATTTTGACTTCTCGCCAAAAAAAAAAACAAAAGTTTGACAACGTTATATGAGACAAGGGGACAATAATCTATAGAATACACAAGTTCCTAGCCTTGAATGGTGAACCAAATCTTGCCGGTTTCTTAGTCAATCTCTTCCCCGCCGGCTTCAATTTAAGTGCTTTCTTAGCCTTGAATGGTGAACCAAATCGAGGAAGCTTGAATCTCCATCACAATCGTCCTCACTTGTAGCATCAGGTTACTTTTCATGGTAACAAATAATGATCCATGAGAACAGATAAGCCTCCATCAAGTTACATTAATGAACCACTTTCCCCTGTTCCCTCCATGAAACCTGAGTTACTTCATAGCTATAAATAAGAACAATGTAAATTATGAAAACCATGTTTTTCCAAGCAAAGAATGACTGCAAATAATTCATGTGGGAACAGAGAGAATCAAAGTTTGTATTCATAAATAACTATGCGTGTTAAAAAGTTTTTTATCTGCAAACATTTCATATTGCTCATGCCACAGTGCAGTTGTTAGACCAAAAATCCTCTTTATTTTCAACCAAAACTTCTTTTTATGCCAAACATTTCATATTGATGGTGTCACTGCTTACTTCAATTTACTGCATATCATCAACGTGGATCATGGAAGCCAAATACCGCAAAACACATGAACCATGGCAGATATTGCAATTCAGTCATGAGGTAATGCTGAAAATATGCTATGAACATACATATCTGACTGATGAAATTTGCATATGGAAAACATGCTCTCTAATACTCACATCAGCGTAGGTAACAGAGATAAGCAGACACACATAATATGCTATGCATTATTGTGTCATATTCGATAGCTCAAGGCTGATTTTAGGCAGGTGTTGAAAGGGCACATTTTAGACTGAAAACTGCACCTATATGCTATCTGATCAAAAGTGTGACCCCAAAAATACCAATGTGTGAGCACAAAAGGCATAATAGTCTCACCGTAAATAATTTCATTTAGGAGTACAAATCAGGATCTAGCAACTAATAAGCATGTTCCCCAATATTATGTCCCTGTCCATGTGAGACGTGTGCATTATGCAATATATTTTTCAAAAAAAAATAGCAACATTTTCGATCCTATAGAATAAACACCGGTGGGATTCATCACTTTATTCAGTGAGTTTTCTGAGTTACCACAAGCAAAAGTGACCAAGACTAGCAGCCATTAGAACTGAGGTCAAACTACTGCTACTGAAATGTTCCGGATAATTTATGCATGCAATCACTAATATTGTATCTTTGCATGGGTCACCATGTATGATCATGAAAAGTAAATCATACACAACCATAAAAACCTGTCTATAAAAATAAAGGTCATATGTGCATTAGAACAAACCTAATGGAAACAAAAAATAGAGCATTAAAAGAACAAACCTAATGGACACCAAACTAATTCAATCAACAAACATTGGAGGAACAAGGGGAAATTATCTGGCACCATCTGAAAGTGATAGCTAATTAATATTGAGGTAGCAAACAACATCTGGCATTACTAAAACGGTATTGGTAGTAGTGTGACCTCATCACAGATTAGTATTACTAAAAATATCAAATCAAATTGAATAAAAAGGAAAAATGAACAGGGATGTAGTCTTCTGGCTGAGTACTTTTCCCCCAAGCTTAAGTGCGATTTGTTACAGGATATGAAGTTAAGGTTATTTGACTGACCTGCTTGCTCGTGGACCTATCTCAGCTCTTCTCACCCAATGGCATTCTTAGCTTGTTGAAATCTTGCTTCAAATCACCATCCAGCTTGATCTGAGTTAGCTGCAGCAGCAAATCTATCAGTGCAAATAAAAAATAGAGAAAGAAAAAGTTTTTAAAATATAATATCCATGACGACAAGCATGCATGACGCAAGCTCATAAACATAACCCATGCATGATTACGAACAAGTAGCAGAAGCAAAAATCTTCTAAAACCTAGATAAATCGGGCTGTGTGTCTATTAACAGCAAGTAAACTAGCAGAAGCATAACGACATATCTGATTAAAAACAAAGTTGTGGGAAGCAGTAGCAGTGCTGAAGAACAAAAGGTAAAATGTCAATGAAAAATGCAAGTATATCGATGGCAGCTCAATGAAACAAGGTTGATTCCAAGGATCAGAACCATTAGAGTTGCTAAGATATGCATTGCCATTCAACCATCTAAAAAGTGATAGCTAATTAAAAAATGTATCAGAATTTCGCTGAAAATGGGCAAGCAGGATGCTGTGACAGTATGGCAGGTGCCAATATGAACAAACATGACACAGCATGGCAGGTGTGAATGTGAACAAACATGCTTCCATGATCAGCTCAGTGTGATATCCGATCCATTGCTTTCTAGTTCCTAAAACTTGTATATTATGTTTCAAGAATAAAGAATTATAACCCAAAAAAAATTAACTAATAAGACTATGATTAGCATAGAAACCAAATTTTACCAATAAGAAAACGATAAAATGATTAGCACCCAATTTTACAAAAAATGGTAAAATGGTTAGCAAAAAGAAGCATCCTGAAATCTGACATAACATGGTCAATTTCTAAGAGGAAAAAAAAGGATAGGCAAAGTAAAACTAGAATTCCAGCAGAAGTGACTTCCAATAAAATTCAAGACAGTGGCTTCGTCTCTAACCACATGATGTTCAGTGGAAGAAAAAGAATTTTACTTTCTTACCAGCAACTTTGTTGGAAATATTCTCTAAAAGTTGTATCCTAGATAAACTAGAACCAGGTCAAATGCAGAAGGAAATATGCACATGTTGCTAAAAGAGGGAAAACCTTATAATATATTCCATTCACAGACAACCAGCAGGTGTAGCCACATAGAAATCATTGGGAATTCATACAAACCTATGAATACGACATGTATCCACCTACAACACTCTATTGTCTTGTCTGTTTTATAGTCAATAATTGCACAGAGGTATCCATATAGCAGACATACTAACAGAGCATATGTCCAAATTATAAATGGCTAACATTATAATACAGCCAACAAAGCATTTCTGCTTCTACTGCTAAGATTTTATATAAAAAACACAGTATAGAGCTCATGTTCGTAGACAATTTTGGTTCCATTTTCTCAATCACCATATTTAAGTTCCCTGTAAGCTAATGTTCATGGACTATTCTGAATGATGAGATTAAAATTTATCTGAACCATATTTTCTGAAGCAATGAAAAGGTAGGAAAACTTTTATTTACTAAACTAAATTATTGTTAGAACAATAACAAGGGATGTCTATTTCACAATCTAGTAATTTGTAGTTCTAGCAAAGTAAGTCAGTAATCCCATTTAGATATAGTTTGGCTATCAATACTTGCTGGTGTGACAACAAATGGGCAAAAGATTAATCTTCCTGCTCTTGGAAACATCTAGAACACCATATCCTTACTTTATGAAGCATGCTGCAGTAGTAACTAATTTTGTCTACTCATTTAATAGTAATTATTTGCACCTCTATTCTGTGGAACTGGTGCAGAAGTTCTACCAGGAGAGGAGGGTAACCCTTCGTCTTGTCGTAGAGGGACCTCAAACCTATATGGAAAATAATCACATTAACATGACCCTAGAGATAAAAGGAGCTCCAACACAACAAAAGAGCCACTCAAAAACATGCACTGGCCGCTGTTGAGTGCTCTCAAATACAAGCTTTTTTGGGTTGTCAGGCATCTTATCAACCAGCTCCAACCGGTAAGCTGAAGATATTGAGTCAGAATCTATCTAGAATACCGCATTCATGTACTCTATATGTTAAATTTACAAACTAACTCCACTGAACATGTAGTTGCACCTCGTAGGTCAATGTGAATGTCTAAAATAAGATAAATATAATATAATCCGATTATGAATCAAGTAACCTCTTAGTTGACGAACCAGGGCCTTTTACAGCATGGACATCCTCTGCAATTGCAGAGTAAATAGAATTGGTTTATTAAACTATAATAACACCATAGGTAAAAACATACGAGTATGCTCTGAGCAAACCAGAAATAAAACAAAGCAAAGCTGAACCAATGTCTATGGTTGTAACAGACCAATGTCATGATCGCATAATGGATTAATGAAAGTTCAAAAGAATTTTATAGCACAGCTGTGCATAAATCTTTACTGAAACTAAAATAAAAGGAAACGTACGAAATGAAGTGGAAACACGGTGATAATTCTTCAACAAACAGTACCCATGCGAGGGAATAGAGTTGTGGAATCAATTTGACACTACCTTAATGGGATATCAAATCAAAGTGAGAAACATGAACAAGGAGGTAAAAAGGAAACCTGAGGGACCAGGCCGCTCCATCCCGAGATGAAGCAAAGCTCAGCAAATCAACGTGTATGCTCGGGTTTAGGGTTTAGGGCTGCCAACGAACTGCGCTGGGGGGGCGGCGTGGCGGGTCCAGATGCTGAACGCCAGGCGAGATCGCCCAGCACGGGAACGCCGGACGAGGAGCTGGGCGGCGCGGGCGTGGCGCTGGGCGCTGCAGGCTCACGGCACTGGGCGCTGAGGGCGCACGGCCCTCGGGGGCGGCACGCGGCTGGCCGGGAACACGGGCGCTGGGCGGCGTCGGCGAGGAGGAGACCAGCGGCGTAGCAGCGGGCGCTAGGCAGCGTCGGCGAGGAAGAAATCGGCGGCGCAGCAGCTCTGGTGGGCGGTTCCGGAGGAGAGCGGACGGAAACCTCGACAAGATCGTGCGCACGGGGTGGGGGAGCTTCCGAGCTTTTTCCTTTCCCGTGGATGGGCTGGGCCGGTGAGCGTGTTGGGCGAGCAAAGAGGGATGGGCTGTCCAATAGGACCACGGGTACTTGAATAGTTATTTAGTACCCAAAATGTACCATATAGGGATATATATATATATATATATATATATATATATATATATATATATATATATATATATATATATATATATATATATATATATATAGGACATATATATTATTTGGTCCCCGGGTACCAAATAGTTATTCGGTACCCAGCACCATATCACCCAGGCCCATCCACCAGCCCAGTAAGTTACGGGCTGCCTTCCCAACCTTTTTTCCTGCACAGACTGAGACGGTCCCACAACGCTAGGTTCTTTTGGCAGTTTTCTTGTTCGAGGTTTTCTTTGCAGCTTTTGACATGCGTGAGTTTTTTTTCCGACCAATTTTTTTTTATTTTTCGTGATTTTTGTCGTGGAGCTTTTGATGTCCGTGAGGTTTTTTGCGTGCATTTTGACGTCCATATGTTTCTTTGTCGTACAGCCTTTTAAGGTACGAGAATTTTTTCCCATGTGTATTTTATATTGCATCAATCACATGTACAAATCATGATGACATCTGAAAATAAATAGCAACACAATAGAACATTTTGGAGATCTATAACTCAAGCCGTGCAGATATTTATCAGGAGACTCATCCCAACTTGCTCTGAACAGAAAAAAGCTCGTACTTCTGCTTCCATTACAAGTTACAAGATTAATGAAGAAATAACTACATCTAGAGCTCCATGGCCAGCTTGGTTGCAATAGCATGCCACTTATACAAGTTTGTGCACTTTTGGTAGCAGTAGCATCTGGCAGCGTTTGTTGGCAGCAAAAATGCAGCGGTGAAGTTCCAGCTCTTCAGCTTCTTGTTGCAGCCCAAGGCCCATTGGTTCATCAATTCTTGACCCTGCTGCACGTGAATAGATGACCAAGAAATGATCAACAAATGCTATGTGTATACTGAATTAATGGCTCGATTTCTCAAAAAAAAAAAAAAATTAATGGCTCGATGCATTAGTTGTTACATTTAGAAATTACGCAATGCTAGGTAATTGGGCAAGGAAAAGGCATCAAAATTTGACCTATGTACCACACCACCTTTATCCACCTCTCCTAACAGGTAACATGTGTGCATTAGAGCAGGTCAGACTCACAAAACTAAATGGTGGTACAGATCAAAATTCTGTAGAGAGCAACTAACGGAAAGCAGTACAAGTGCTCACATTTGTAGTCATAATAATTCATATCTGTAATGTCAGCAGTGCATACATAAATCAATATAGATAAATCATAAAATCAATGTCAAATTTTATGCATGGTGGAGACAACGATCAGTCCAAACAAGTGCAGAGCACCCTGCGTACCTTGTTCATGCAAGCGGCACATTAATGTGGCTGATCGAATGCCAATGAGGCCAGCATCACCTACTGGTGGAAGAAGGGTAACTAATAAAATTAGAAAAACAAATAACTGGTGACAGCTCAAAATTTTGATAAGATTGTACCCATATGTTTTATTATAAGCAAATAGTGGCTGCACTAATCAACCTAGGGATAATGCTTGACACATTGACTGATTAGATAAATCAAATGCACAAATTACACTACAACCTTGGTTACACTCAGAGATGAACTGATTGATATAATTCACTGTTCTCAGGATATGTTGGGATGCATTTTTTGAGATAAAAGGTGGCATCTCAGTTCTGGAAAATTATCTCACTGATCACCAACCAATAATGAACCATAAAAAACTCAATTATTTGCAGCTAAACTAGCCTGACCACAAAATTCTCATGTGTGAGCACAAAAAATTCTCACGCATTGCAAGGAGGAACAGATCTGACGCAGGGCCGCCTCTGCTCCTCAACAGGGTTCATCGTGGCGCGATGGTAATGGCACGCCGTCTGTGCCGTCGAACTCCACACGTGAGGGGCCAGCAACCTTGGGATTGATCCCAAACATTGACACCAAGGAAGCAGCCTCCTCTAGTGGAAAAAGGAACAATAAAGCTACAAGAAATTTAGCATTTTAGGTTTTCTGATTAAAAGCAAATAGGAATGATTGATTGCTATGGCTGTGAACAAGTATCAAATTAGAAGAGAGCATGCAGAACAAAATTATCATATCTAAATAGAAATAATAAAAAACAAACTGAAAAAGTATGTTTTCTTTTGTAAGCACTCAGCACCATTACAAAGAACTGATGCCTGGAACCAAAGAATGTTACCCAAGCGCGAGCAAATTTATTCCCCTGAGAAGTCAGCTGATACAAGATGTACACAATGGCAGCAACTATACAGTCATAAGCATGGCAAGAGCAGGTTATAAAGATTCTAACATGCATTGCACAAGCAGTCTAGTTAACAGAATTGACCATAAATATCATAGGTTGGAAAAGCAGGGTTTGAGGCATTCTTTCCAGTTAATCATGAACTCAAGTCAGAAGGTCTTAGATATGCCTAATTTGCAGGTATATCATTGATTGGACATGAATCTACAAGACATGGATTAGTATATCAGAATTGACCAATCCTGAATAAACAAAAATAAAAAATTGAATTATATTCGCCATTAATGATCTGACTATCCACATACTACTGGTTCAACACAAGTAGAAGCAATCATACAAATGTTAATTTGAATCAACTACTGAAATGCAATCGACATGTAAACTTCGCTCAAAAGTAAATTTCTTATTATGAGTTGTAGGCGTGTTAGCTTCCATTGGATGTCATACTCTACATATGAACATCACCAGTTCAGATGTGAATTTGAGAAATTAAATAAAGAAAGAATTTATGAAAATTGATGATCCTAGGAACTGGGTGGGTGGGTTTAGACATTAGGCTACTGCAGACATGTCCATCTTCCTAAATGATACGACCTTGTTGTGCTAAGGCTCCATTGCGGTTCCAAAGGAATCTTACTGAGACACAAGAAAGCTGGCTCACTACCTCAACTCAACTCATGAAGCCCAATTAGGTTAGGACCCCTGTGTGTGAATGCTGATACAGAGCATGCCATGTGGGTTGCATGGCAGGATTTTATTCAGTGGCAAAGAAAGCTTAGTCAGCATCCTGTCAGAATCTGAAAATTCCAAAGCTTTCTCCTGATAAAGAATGTTGGTTACCTACTTATTGAGATGAAATATTGCACCATTGCTATCTACATGCTATTTAATGGTTTCACTTCCAAATGAAACTTTAGAGAGCCTCGCTACAAAACAGAAAATCACTTGAGAAAATAACTCATAAAAGGTGATGGCCAAAACATGCCACCTTTAAAAAGCTAAAAATTTATAATCCTGGCAGTCTGATGGGTTATGGCATACTAATGCAACTGTAGCAACTCGTCTCAACTGTAATTATTAATTGAGCTTAGTTTGCGATGTAAATTACTGTAAATTAAAACTGAGCACATGGTGTTTTGCCTCCGCAGGAACAATGCTAGCTGATGATTCACAAATCACAAATTAAATACATGGTGATCTGATTTTATTTATTTCTTCTACATCAAGCAGTAATTCAGAGATCGATATATGAACTAAACTTTAAGCATGGCTTCATAAACTATCATTCCATCAGTCTGATGAAGGGCACAAGAAAAGATTTTTGTGGCTCCAATAACATAATAGATGCTTAGATACGTACTAAAAAGTAGCAGTGGTAAATAATGTAAAATGTACTGTCTGCTATAAATTAGGGGAATTAAATGTACAGCTATTTGTACTATATGTATAAAAAAAATAAGGTTACTGTAGTTTGTACTCTGAGCCAATTTAATACAGATTGTAAAGATTATTTTGAGCTAAAAAAATCAGGAATCTTCATATTGGCATTTACAAACTCTAGAACCTGGTATTGTCCTACAAATAAATAGAATACGATACTAAAAATCATTTGACAATTTAATCAGAAAAGGTCAAAAATGGTCCACAATTTGACATAACATTCCAGTTCAGGTGCCAGAGCAATGCCGTCTTTGAGCAAATCATAATATATATTGCAATATTGATAGACACCCTCCCAACAGAATACACAAAGAAACAGGCATTCTCGAACAGCAATCAATTGGAAGATTAAAAAACGAGGGGTTGAAGAGCGAGACATTACATTGGGCTTGATTAACGTCGGCCTCAGTCATTCTCCTCTGGATCAAACATGCCTGTGTCCACCTCCGGATCCAGCTAAGCCAGAGGAAACTGCAATCCCCCGAGAATTTAGGGCCAAGATCCAACCCATTCTAAAGTTTAGGGAAGATGACGGGTCAGTTGCTTACCGTGGTGCAGAGAGATCCACTCCAGCCACGTTCGGAGGTGACTGCCAGGATGGGGCTGAATCCGTGAAGCTCTGGCCATGCCATCACGTATCCAAGGAGGAACGGATCTGGCACAGGGCCACCTCTGCTCCTCAACGGGTTCAACGCGTGATAGGAAGGGCACGGGCTGTGCCGTGGCCATCATCATGAGCTCCGCGCGAGAGGGGCCAGGATGAGGGTTGAGATCTTGTAGCCGCCGTCTCCGTTGCCCGTGGTCGCGCGGGCCTTCGCCGGGCGGATGGGATTAGGCGATGGCCGCGGGCCGGGCGGAGGTGCTGGTACGGTTGCGCAGTCGCATCCATGATCTCGTCACGGCACGGCGGAGCGGGACGCTGGGGCATGGCGGAGGACAATGAGATGGCGAGGTGCTAGGGGCGGCGCAGTAGCGGTGGTAGGGCGAGGGAGCGGACGAAGCGGCGCCGGCGAGGTGAGAGAAAGAGTAGATGGAGCGGACGGACCTGAGAAAATGGAACCGCAAAAAACGTGGGTTGGGGAGCTCTCGAGCTGAGTGATACGCCGCTTGCTGAACAAACTGGGCCGGGCTGTGAACCTCAAGCATCAAGCCCGAACGGAGGGTTAGCCTACTCGGGCCTGTTTGGTTGGGCTTGCTGAGATCTTTGGTACTTGAATAGCTATTTGGTACCCAGGTACCATATAGGGATACTATATATATATATATATATATATATATATATATATATATATATATATATATATGACTAATAACTAATGGAATTCAAATGAAGCTCGCGGGTATGATGAGAGAATGATGAAAGAAGCTAAGGCCAGTCTCAATGCCTAGTTTCACTACACAGTTTCCAACACATGAAATTTTGATATGAAACGAATCTCTCTCACAGTGTAAAATTTCATCATATGATTTCACAGCTTATTTTATTATATATTGGGTCCCTCCCACCTATCCTGTCTTTCCCTTTTTCCCGCAACGACGCCATGGCCTGACGGAGCAAGCGCCGGCGGCAGGCCACGCTCACGACGGACGCAGGTTGAGTAATCAGCAATTTTCCTCTGGGTAACATTCACACCTCCAACCACCGTTTACACAGATCGACATCTCACATCCAATCAAGTATTAATATTTTACTTAGGCAAGCAGATAATGTCTTCTTCCTCCGCGTGAAGCTCCGCGTCGGCTTCTTCCTCCGCGTGAAGCTCCGCGACGGCCAGCGCGACTTTACCGCGGCAGGCCAGCGCGATTGCAGCGGGCAGCGCGATACGGCGGCCCAGTTCGGCTTCATCGCAGCGGGCGGGATGCAGCAGGCCAGGCGGCCAGCACGCCTTCCCCGCGGCGGCGAACTCGCGATCACGCGACAGCTGCGGATTCGCGACGGTAGCGGACTCGACCGGATGAAACGCGAAAATCACTCTCAACGCAGTTTCGTCCCTGTTTCCAATCTTTTGGAAACCGCGCTCAAACGTTTCACCGGGATGAAACTTTCTCCTTCTCTCTTTCCAGTTTCATGCAAAAAGCTGATGTGGTACCCTATTTAATGTGCATGAAACTCCATTGAGACTGGCCTAATAACGCACCCTTGTGATCAATCACTTGACGACGACGGCGACGACTCACGCGTGTGCAGGGAGCTAGGCAGGAAGGACCGCGGCGCGCAGCAGGGAGCTCGATCTCATGCGCTCGATCGCCGGCGTCAACCCCTGACGAGAGGCGCCGGCGACGAGCTAGCCGAGATCGAGCGCCGCTGCTCGCCGGGCGGAGTGCAGGTAGCAGCTCGAGCCGTGATGCGGCGACGCGCCAAGCAGTTCAGCTCTTGCTTAATTAGCTTGGTTGACATTGACGGCCACACCGTATATATAGGCACGGAGTCGGTGGAGAAATTTCCAGGATGCTTCGCTAGCTGATGTCGCCATCGTAGACCGTACTATTTATTATAAAAAAATAAATGCATTTCTCGGTATGCCGTTCAACGAGAGGACTGCCAAAACTGCCGATTCCTGCGCCAGCATAGTACTATACGTGTCGACCTGTGTTAGGCGCCGGGCGGGGCACTAGTGCTGCCGGTGGCCCAGGACTACCCTAAAATCTGGCCCATACCATTACTATGCAGTTTTAGTACTTTGAGCCCATAAAAATATCTAGCCCAACAAACAGCAAGCAGTAAATAAGAAACAGCACGGCCCAATGCCCCTCGGCTTCTTCTGCTGTGCTCGTGGCCTTGACAAGCGCGATTGGGCCTTGCGCGTGTAGCCGCTCGTCGCCTGTGCAGTCAAGTCCCCGTCCAGGAATTGTCAAAAAAAAAAAAGGTCCCGTCCAGGTCTGCTTACTTATCCCAAATCCCATTCTCTAAGCCATACGTGAAATTAGGTTTAGGGAGAATCTGAGCCTAGAATTGAATAATTTTTTTTTGTTATTTTCTAGGAAGTTGAGGTTGAGGCATGAAAAAAAATCAAATATTGCATTTCTTCTAGAGAAGCATGAGGCAAAAATTACTGTATATCAAATCATTTAAAAATATATTATATCTATGACGTCAAATTTTCTACTGAAGTTCGCCGTATCGCGTATTACGCATAAGAATTTTGCTAGGACTACCCTACATTCAAATCCTGGGTCCGCCACTGGTGCTGCGGGCCACACCGCCACACGCCAAAGCAAATCATAGCTAAGGCAGCTGCAGCCATCCATCCTCCATGCCGTCTCGTCCCAGATGCATCCAAATGTTGACCACCAGCAAATGGTTCCTTTTTGTTTTTCTCCAGCCTCAGTAGTCAGCAGGTCAGGTGTGGCGAGAGGTGTCTTCATCGGAGACTTGCCTGTTCTTTGATCCACCGTTACATCGGTGGATTGAAGAGTATTGAAGAAAAAATTAGTTTAAATACTCCTCATAGGTGAATCTAAATTAGTTCTTACTAGCTAATGGCATAACCATTATTCGACTATATCAACTATCAATGGTTTACATTTAAGAGGCTGGGCTAAACACACTGCAGGGTCCTACAAAAAAGAGAAGAAGACCCTGTTAGTTCTTTTAGACAATCTTGATAAGAAGGCGGAGAGTGCCGCCTTATCGGATCAAAAAATTAATCTTAAACATTACCTAAAAGAGCGGTTAGTTTCCCTTCTGAGAGAAGAAGAACTAAAGTGGTATGAGAGAGCCAATGTCAAGACCCTTTTACAGGGTGATGCTAACACTAAGTTCTTTCATTTAGTGGCTAATGGGAAACATCGCAAACAACACATCTATAAACTTGAAGATGATCGAGGGTGTTGTAGTTGGTGATGAACGACTCAAAAAGCCATATTACTAAATATTATAAAGACCTTTTCGGACCACCGTGAGAGAATTCGAGAGATCGCACTAATGGAAGATCAAATTTCAGATATTCCACAAATCTCCCCAGAGAAAAATGATATACTCGTTTCTCCTTTCACTGAATTGAATGCGAGGTGACGGAAGCAAGTGTTTCAAATGGAGCATAATAAGGGCTGCAGTCCCGATGGATTCTCTGCGAGAATTCTATCAGGTCTTACGGGGAGTGATCAAGGACGATCTACTTCCCTTTCTTTCTTTGATCTACAGAGGCTCTAGACTTATATAGTTTGAATTTTGAATTATTACTCTAATTCCAAAAAATTCAAAATGCCACCAAAATTCAGCAATATAGACCAATTTGTGTCCTCAATATTAGTTTTAAAATATTCACAAAAGTGGGCACAAACAGACTGAATCAGGTAGCTAAAACAGTTGTGGGACCATTACAGACTACCTTTATGCCGGGTAGGAATATCATAGAAGGAGTCATTATCCTACACGAAACTATCCATGAGTTGCATACCAAAAAAAGAGATGGCATTATTTTCAAAATAGATTTTGAAAAGGCTTATGATAAGGTGAAGTGGTCTTTCTTACAGCAAACCTTACGTATGAAAGGCTTCTCATCCAAATGGTGTCGGTGGGTTGAAAGTATGGTCACGGGAGGAAGTGTGAGGATTAAAGTTAATGATGATGTCGGTCCCTACTTTCAAACCAAACGTGGACTAAGATAGGAAGACCCTATGTCGCCTATCTTATTTAACATCATTGCGGATATGCTAGCTCTTGTTATTAATAGAGCAAAAAACGATGGTCAAATAAGAGGAGTCGTCCTTCATCTTATTGATGATGGTTTGTCAATTTTACAATATGAAGATGACACCATTATCTTTATTGATCACGACCCGGAGCAAGCAAAGAATCTAAAACTTTTGCTATGCGCTTTCGAACAATTGTCAGGGCTTAAGATCAATTTCCACAAGAGCGAAATATTTTGCTATAGGGCAGCTAAAGAGATAGAACCATTCTATACGACTCTCTTTGGTTGTAATGCAGGAGAATACCCTTTCAGATATTTAGGGATCTCTATGCACCATAGACAACTCCTAAATTCTGAGTGGAGAAAGGTTGAAGAACGTTTTCAACAAAAACTCTCTTGTTGGAAAGCAAAATACCTATCCTATGGGGAAAGACTAATTCTGCTTAATTCTATTTTAAGCGTCTACCCATGTTTATGATGTCCTTCTTTGAGATTCCTAAAGGAGTTCTAAAAACCTTGATCATTTCGGATCAAGGTTCTTGGGCAAGGATCTTCAAATAAACATAAATATAGACTTGCCAAATAGAATATCTTATGTCGTCCTAAGGACCAAGGGGGTCTAGGTATCTTTGATTTAAAATTGCAAAACAAATGCTTATTAACCAAATGGTTGGTTAATCTAATCAACACAGATGGCCTATGGCAGTCTTTGTTAAGGAATAAATACCTAAGATCAAAATCACTCACTCAAGTGACAGCCAAACCTAATGACTCCCATTTCTGAAGAGGCCTCATGCATATCAAAGATGAGGTCTTCGCTAATGGTTCCTTCCATGTCAAAGATGGGACCAGTACGAGGTTCTGGGATGATACATGGGTAGAAGATAAGCCTCTAAAAGTTAAATACCCTTCATTATACAATATAGTGCGTGATCCTCACACAATGTATATCGTGGTAATGGCCATAAACCCACTAAACATCTCTTTTAGGCAGGCTTTGGTGGATAATAAACTTATAGAGTGGCTTAATCTAGTAGCAAAGATATCAAATGTTAAATTGGTGGAAGGTTCATACTACTTTAAGTGGGGCTTAACCAAATCTAGGTTATTCTCTGTTCGCTCAATGTATCTCCACCTCATTGATTCACAACCACCCTTTCAACATAAGAAGATATGGAAGATAAAAATTCCCTAAAGATTAAAATCTTTCTGTGGTTCCTACAAAGGGTGTCACTCTAACTAAAGACAACCTCGCTAGGAAAAACTGGAGAGGAAGCCAGAAATGTATCAATTGCAATAGGAATGAGACCATCTAACACTTATTCCTTGATTGCCCTTGTGCAAAAATGATATGGAGGATTATCTTCTTTGCTACTGGTTTAAACCAACCGAGATCTATCAGCCATATGTTTGGTAACTGGCTCATGAATTAGCATAAGAGGGTCAAAAACTTGATCTGGGTTGGGGTGGCTGCTTTTTGCTGGGCTATCTGGAGATGCCGGAATGATGTTATTTTTAACATAATGAAAACTAACTTTGTCATGCAGGTTATTTTCAGGGGAGCGTATTGGTTACGCTTCTGGGCTCAGTTGCAGCGTGAAGAGCAGGCCAATGACGCCCTCTCAGGGATGAGCAAGAAATTAGAGATGATTGCTTTAGAGATATCAAATAGAGGGTGGAAGCATTTATACCGTTTGCTTTAATGTCCTGGTCTATGTTTAAAACCCCGCGCTTTATTTCTTTTGGTGAACCATGACTTTGTAATAATTGGCTGCGTACATCCATGGATGTAGAAGCCGGATATTTTTATCCTTTATCTAAAAAAAAAAACTGTATTTTTTAATAATAAATTGGAGATAATAATCATCATCAGGGCATACAGGCATGCGATGGATCGATTTAGTTTAGCGTCTTTGTCCAATTAAATCTATCTAGCACCAGCACAATATACTACTAGTGTTCAGTTGCCGTCGAACATGATGCGAATAGATATATAAGATCAACACTCTTGTAGTAGCTGTTGTTTTCTCAGAATTTTAGTAGGCATATGGGCTTATTGTCGCTCTATTGCCAATGCTGCAATGGCAACGTTCACACCACCATGGCTATTTCGTTGTGATCTACTACTATACAATAGTAGTGGTGGCGTGGTTCCAGTCACCTTTATATAATAACACGATGATACTCTTTAGTGGTTTTGATCCAACCACCTCTATACTTATATAGATATACAGTGGTGGTCGGTCCAATCACCTTTACCTTATATTCGGAGTGTTTGGCTGGTCACATAAGCCCACTGATAAAAACAAGTCGACTGGTTTGCTATGAAAATATTGTTCAAATGGCTGATAAACCCGGATTATAAATGGTTTTAGATCGAATTACCTTCATTTTGAAGAATAATGTTTCAGCAGTCAAATCTATTGTGTTTGAGCACACCCTCACTTTGAAACACATAATGCAAAAAATTTTGTACACGTATGCTGGCTACCAAATCAGAGATCACACGAACCCGGGTAGCCATCGGTTACTACTGTCCAGTAGACGAGAGCGACATTGCTTGACAGGACCGTCAGAGCCAGTTGCATCGATCCTTCACGCACTGGACGTTTGGGCTTTCAAAGCGGCCATGGCTATATACAGAGCATTTGTGCTACACGCATGCCTACTGTACATCAGTTCGTACGTGCTGCAATCATTTGTCTTCGTGCAGTCATAACCATGCTGCAGTAAGTACACTACATAGTATACATATAAATAGTAATCAGCTGGTTTCGTAAGTGGTAATCTTAGCAACATTGTTAAGGCTGCCACATAGGTTACGTATGTTCAACGAATTAATTTTGGAGCAACTTTCATCTCCGGTAAGCACGTTTTTTGCTGGTCCCGATTCATTTCTTTTTCTTACTCAGACTCTTGGCTTCTATGGCTAGTATACGGTGCTTGAATCTTCGTACAATCAACTCCGTAGCCTTGTGTACATTTACCTGCAGTGGGTGGGGAAGAACTATATATATAGACAACTAAAGTAACTGTGATAGTAGAAAACTACCATACATATGTGTCTGACCTTCTTTTTTGGAGTTACTTTTAGCTTTGCAAGCTCTCACCAAGTTCCTCCATTTATCCTAAGAAAGTAAAAGCAACATTATATATATCTATATAAACATATATAGGCATCTAACTATTTTCGTGGCGCGGGTCGTTGCTAACATGCTAACAATCACCAAAGATGAGTTATACTTTGTAGATACCTTGAGGTGTACAGGTGTTCGAATCGATGTTGAGAAGTACATTCCCTTTAATTTGCTCCACTTTCCAATTCCTTCTTTTGAAACCCCATCCACAAGTTCTGTAACTTCGTCTTCGGTCCAATGATCATTGTTTTCCTTCTTCGACATCTTCTAGCTCCTCTTGTGCATGGATACTGTGAACCAAATAGTTGTTCAACTTCTACCTGAAAATCAAACAAACCTGTAATTCATATCTATTATTCGTAGTATGATTGCAAGGAATATACTAATTATCATGTACTTCAATATCATAAGTCTGCAAAAAAGGTGCACTCAGAAGCACTTGTTATCCTATTACTACATTGTTGTTGAATCAAAAATATATATGCTGCACATGATAAGATTTAAACAGAAGAGAAATATGCTTACGCTCCAGAATCTGCTTCTCATGCGACTTCCTCTACGCTTGCATGTCCAAGGGGCCAGGAAACAGCCTGGAAGAAAAGAATCCGCATGTGTGTGCATGAGTCTTTTTATAATATCTTACATATCATAATTAAGGCAAGTAAATGTGTACGACAAAATCATTAGCAACATGATTACATGAATACAACTAGTGTACTCCTTCACACAGAATCCTCCATCCCATACATATGCACAAACACAGGATCCATGTATGCATTCCTAAATCTAGAAAAATCTACAACTGCCAACTCTTCTATATGCTCTGGACAACAACAGTCCTTTTTATTTGACGACATCACAAATAAATCCATATATATATATATATATATATATATATATATATATATATATATATATATATATATATATATATATATATATACTCAAATTTCACAAACTTGATCATTAATGTCTACTACTATTTTAATTTGTCTTTACAAATGCATGCTTCTATAGAAGTGTATATATATAGACTAAAATAGAGAAATTTTTCGCTTAGAAAGCGGATATATATAAGAAAGGTGCCAAATAAATCAAAGCATTATTATATTAAATAAGGAGCAGCGATGTCAAGAATATACACCTAGCATACTCGGCTCCACAAAATCATCGATGATTTCATTGTCAGGAACTATTTCTGGTACTGTTGATTCACCATCCGCGTTCCTCTGCTTGAATTTGGCACGGTTGCAAAAGAGAGGAAAAATTCTTGATATATAGTAGTTTTTTAGATAAATATCTCCAAATGTATAGGAACAGTTCTGAAAATGAAAATAAAGAAACCGCACCAGAAGAGTAGTGCTGCCGAATGTACCTGCGACAGAAATAGCCTCGTTGAATTCATGAATTCATGCTGATGAATTGGACAAGTACAACTACTAATAAACACAGCAACTTTGTCATCGTGTACAGTGTACGTACCTCCGAAAAGCTCGTAAATATTTGCCTCGTTCGCAGGCCCTGACAATAGAAGCTGCATCTCCAAGTCATCATCTTCCATCTGCACCTAAATTTGTAAGAACAAAATCCATCAACACCAGTACACTGTACGCACACTGTCAAGAACAACAAGCTATGCATGCTACTACTAATAAGTGTATAAAAAGAGAGCACTTTTGTGCAGTGCTCTTTCAGTTAGCTAACAGTTGTTCTTGAGTTTCTATTCATTGAACAAATGTTTTATATAAATATAAATATATACAGGATACATGACTCTTCATATGCTAAGTTATTCATATTCTAATATTTTGAATGCATAAAATTATATATATATATATATATATATATATATATATATATATATATATATATATATATAGGGGTTGCGCTAATTAATCCCCTGGGTATTGAATATTATTCAATCCCCGATCCATCCTCGCCTGCCCGCTCACGCTCGGGCGTTCAAGCCAGCCAAGCGTGCGGTGGTTGTGTCCGCTTTTCCACGGCCCACGCGCACAACCTGCTCACTTTTTTTCTCCTGTATTTTTTTCTAGCTACGCAGATCCAATGGGAAGGGTCCAAAGAGGTTGCGTTAAATTTTTCGGTTGGTATATATGTACGTTTTTTTCTGTTGTTGTTATTTCTTCGGCCCTGCACTCCATTTTGGAGGGTTTTTTTAGCCTCTACTCCAGAATAAAACCTGCCTACACTGCTTTTTTTCACGATTTCAGGTAACTGACGAGATACAATAATTTGCTGGTTTTCTGATATTTTAAACCCAGGTTTCTCATGATGTTGTCAACATAATAATTCATTTTCCGAACTAAATACTATTTTAATTGGATCGTAATGAAATGTTCACTACAATCAGCATTGAAGGAGAAATTCGTGCATCAATCACATGTCCAAATTATTATGACATCTGAAATTAAATCGCAGGGCAATGGAACAGGAGTACTGTAGTTTAATTTTAGAATTAGAAAATGTACAAATTCATCAATCTATAATCTTTTCCGTCAACAACAAATAGATAACAAGATAGCTCTATCCTTCACTTAAAGGATCACTTTCACACTCAATCAAATGAACCAATATTATTGGAATTGTTGGTGCCAGCACATGTGCAGTTTGGAATTCCCTGTTCCAGCCTCATAAACCAAGGTAACAGAGGAATTTTGTTGACACAAGCAGTTATAAACACTAACGGTGAACTGGGCTACACAAGCGTTTATAAACACTAATGGTGAACTGGGCTAGGTCTCAGAGGGTGCACCACACGACCTGCAGAAATCATTTGAATATGTTGTTGTCTATTTGGCAGACTGCTTGATGAAGACTAATTAACAAGCACAAATAACATCCTTTAGCTGAAAGGTTTGCTGATCTGCACACACCAAGGTAAATAACAGAAACAATCATTGTTAGGTTTAATTATGATAAAAGATTGAGGAGGGTGCACACTGAAAATTGAGAGATGTATGGGCAATCATTCAGGATGAATAGCTATATCTGTTGCTGCAAAACCATGAATAACCTTGCAAAGGCAAATGAGGCTCTAGGCACATGCGTAAAACAGTGCATGCTGCAACAAAAATAACAAAAATGAATTACAACTATACAAATTTGGAAGTATTTCATGTTTTGGCGAGGTTGTGCCTCTCTGCAGCAAATATATTACAGTAACCTATCGCCACAGAACATGACATGCCAATTGGAAATTCATTGCAACAGGAGACATGCCCAACTAACAAAAAAAGAGATATGAAAGGAATTTCACAACAAAAAAAAGAGGCAACTAGTAAGGCAGTAAGCACTTTCACTTATGTCAGTCACAGTTCATTGTCAGCAATACCTACCTGGATATCAGTATTTTATCATATTGTCCACGAATTGCAGAATGTAGGGAAAATAAGCAACCATGTCAGAGGATCTAATCCATCTAATTGAGAGAAAAATGTTCAGTAAACATTGAACAATGTTTCCTTAAGAGAAATATACTCTAAACAACTGTACAGTTAATATAAAGTCAATGCTTATATAAACAGTTTGACACTAGATTAACATTATGCAAAGGACATGCCATGCTTTGAGCTCATCACTAGAACACAAAGAACAAGAACATTTTTCCAAGTTTTTTAGCACTGCAACTAGAAGGATGAAGACGTTAGGGAGTTGTGGGATATTGAGTGGTCAATTAGTATTTTTGTTAATTCTGAAATTGTAACGTGCTTTTCAAAATCAGTGAAAGAGACGAATTCAAAAGCACTTCAAAGATCGTGTCTATATGCTAAGGCGACCATCCTATATATACATTTATATCTCTATAAGCATGCTACAACCACCTATTTGGTAACCACAATTTTCATTTATGAGGAACACAGCTAGCAAATAGCAACTCACATTATTAGAGCAGCCCTGCTTCATTTCATATATTACCGACAGATTTTGGAAAAATAGTACCTGGTCTACCTCAGCTAACAAATCAGTGATAAGATACCACCAGCTCTCTCTCTCTCTCTCTCTCTGAATGGATTAGAATTGACAAGCTTCCTCGCCAGGGGTTACCTCACGTGTAGGAGGCCAGGTTAGAGGCATCTCCGAATGAATACACTATGTTTGGAACACACAAAAACAATTGGAGATTATAATCTCTTTGTTCAAATCAGAGAAACCAAACATGTCCAGCGTAATAGAAGTATGGAACCCCATCATTACTTCATTAGAACCAAAATACTAAGAATGTACCAAGTGGCAACATTCATGCAAATCTCACACCGGCTCAGTTTCCAAACACAATATATCATCGAAAATCTCTTTATAGAAAATCTCTTATTGACAAGTAAAAAGTCACTATGTTCAAAATGAAATGAGTGAAGCATACAAACTCAGTTATTTGCGACCAAATGAGTCTGATCGTTCCCTCTAAGTGGAGCATGTGAAACCCAACAGTGCACCATTCCACAGATAACGCCTTATAGTCATGGCATCCTTACACAAATTCTTATTTTGAATTACTTGTTGACTATAACATTTCATTTCCCCAAACCGCAAATACTGTATTATTTGGATAAAAATACAAAAGCAGTGTCTCCATTCCAAACAAAGTAGAATGAATAATGAATTTGGTGGAAGCAGATTTGATTCAGAGCTAAAGTTTAAGTACCTTGGAAGATGGCCAGCTACCAAAAGATTCTCTTTCTATTTAATTCCTATAACAGGATAACATTTATGTGACTAGGGCTAGTGGAAGTTCAGAGAAAGTGGGTATTAACTGTTCAAAGAAAAAAAGTCTGGTGCTACAAGAAGTCACCAAATTGTACCAAGCCTTAACATAATAAAAAAAAACCATGGCCACTGCCAGGTAAACCAGGTTTAAAAGACAGGCTAGTAGTAGGAAAAGTTTCTCAGGATCTGCACTGCAGAGAGCAGAATTGCAGAGTGAAGGCAGTAGCAGTAGCAGTTCAGAAATCTTACTAGTCTATGTGACTAATGAGTACAAAATTGATTGTATTACCTGCAGGGAAATTGCAACCTTGGTAGAAATGAAATGATTCATTCATCATAAGGATCATGAGCTAGTAACCTGCATCATTGCATTGATTGTGTTACCTGAAGGTGTTGGCCTGGGTACCTATCTCCTGCCAATTTGGAAATTTTTGTCAAAAAGATATTCTATTAGCATCCCGAATTGCACGATCAAAAACATACTTTAGTTAGCATGATGCATGTGCAGCAGTAACCAGTCTGAATCTTTTAGGCCACCTACAGGAAACCAAGGCACAAACCTGTCCAAAACCCCAGGTCACACACAATCTTTTAATCTAAGAATGATTTTACTTCTTACAAAATGAAAATGCATTCATATGGAAAATTTCTCCTTCTGATATGAACTTTTGGAATGGCAGGCACACTGCAAGGGTATGCATAAACACAGTATGCGTATTCAACTTCCGTAAATACAACTATGTCTGTCATTGAGCACTTGGTAGCAGTGGATTGATAGTGGCATAGCTGCATAGATGGGGTGTGCCACTGGGATTCGAAAGACACGAGTTTCTACTTTTGTGTTCGATGGAATTATGGTGTAGCCATGATATGTAGTCCATGGTATTTTTTTTTTCCTTAAACTAATCTCTGATTTTCAGAATTCTCTACTGCACATGCTAGTCCTAGATAAGAAAATTCAGCTGAACTGAAACCATGAGATAAGGTCTAGTTGACAATTAACTATATGAACAAAAAGGTCAAAATAGCAGCAAACAAACTGGATGAACCGATGAACTAAAAAACATCTCACTTGATGTTATCCAAACAGCAAGACATTATATTCTTCCGGCACAAACAAGTGGGGTCGCTCCAAACTAAAAAATGCACTAAATCTAAATCACTGAAATGTAGCTATTTCTGACAGAATCTAATGGAAAAGGCACTCTCACAACTCGCTGGTGGTTTGTGCTGATGAATCATGCAACATTCTTTATTTTTAATGGCCTTAATAAACAGTTGCAAGTAAACTACCTAGGATGTGTGCATGATCAGCAATGTTTATGCACATGGACAAAAGGTGCCCCTGCACCCAGCTGGTGCATATGGACACCACTGCATTGGTACTGCCTATAAGCCTCATAAACATTAGGTACTGTTTAAGAGTGAGATAAAAAATACAAATTTACCACGTGACAGAAAGGCATTTGTGAAATAGGTTATATATATGAACCATAAAAAGGGATTCTGACTTCTGAGATAGTTTCCTGGTTGTAATTAAGAATGTCAATCATCACAAAGACCTTGTATGATCCCAAATAATTTCACATGTGAACTAGAGATATAGATTTACCACTTATTCCTAACTAGTGTATTATCATTCCATGTGCCAACTTCAGCAAGGTACTGCCATTATGAGCTCAAAGTTATCCATCGCTATCGCATTCCTAATAAATAGAATATTCTAATGCAAAAAGGGAAAAACAGGGATTATATTTGCAAACCACAACTTAAGTGGGAATGTTGCTTCAGCAAACAGGTGGCAGTAGAACTGTTCACATGAGTGCAGTAGTTTTAAAATTAATTGCAATGAGCAATAACTGGCATAAGGTCTAACAGAGCTAACTGGGAACAGAGCACACAAGGAATAGAACTTACCAAGGCGGCAAGAGTGTGGCTTCTCTCGGCACTGCCCTATCTAGATCAGTCAAGGAAATCTATATCTGAAAGAGCCAAAAACAACAAACAATGGGGCATTTATCCTACCTTAGCCAAATAACATAATTGCTATGACGTTGTGGCTCCAAGCAATACTGCTCTATCTGGATCAGCCAAAAAACATCAATTCTGAAGAGATCACATAGATGAACCAATGAGAATAAATCCCTCCCCTAACTTACCAAAATCACTTGCAATAACAACTCCAGATCAGGGAAGAAGTACATTCCATACCATGCAGGCTTACCAAAGTTTTTATTTTGGAGATGCAATCCATCCGATCTCCCTAGCATGGCAATGGCTCAACTCCAAATCTGAATAGGTCAGATGGAAGGATATGTGTATCATGATATATACATAAATTGATGTGGATGTCAAATAAATGCACTGCATTCTTTTCAAAAAAAGAAAAAATCTATGAAGCACCGCATCAGCATATATTCACTAAATAACAACTGCCATAAAGTCGTGCACCAAAATATGACACTCCACAGAGAGCTAGCAGAGATAAGCACATCTTAGATAGATAACAGTAGTGTGGCTCCTCTGCTCAAATCAACCAACGAAGAAATGACAAACATTGCAGTGCAACTGGACAGGCTAGGGAAATAATCTGCACATATATGTTTCTAATGGCTGCTAGTGCTAGTCGCTTTTCCTTGTGTTAATTCTAATAAAAAGACCTTTATAGTTTTTTCCCTTATGATTCACTAGCATAATCAGTTAGCTATTTTGTTTTCCTGCTTGATAACCACTAATGCATGCATAGTTCGGCTACTAGCGACTAGGCACTAGGCGATGGGCTTTAGCGTCGCCTAGCGCCTAGTTTTAGGCGCCGAGTACTTTAGGCACTAGGCAATGGGTCAGCGCCTAGATTCCGCCTAGCGCCTAGCTAAACTTTGAATGCATGATAACTATTTATTTTTTCCTGGATCATTGGTGAAGCAGTCTGAAGACTACCAAGCTTTAGAAAACACACTGAATAAAGCAAGATATTCTAGAAAATGAAAATATTGCTATTTTTAGAAGCATAACAAAGCAATGATTCTAGATCAGATACAAGGACAAAGATTACATAACTAACATTCAGACATTATACAGAGCATAAACATTCAAATAACATTTAGACCTGGTAAACTTGAACTATAAAGATTCAATAATCAGCAGCAAGGTTTTTTTTAAAAAAAAATCAGCAGCAAAATAGAAAAAACCAGTTTACAAAGTGATCTTCTAGTAAAATAAGATCAATAAAACAGAACATGGTAAAGGTGTAAAGGATGACTCTTGTAACTGTTGACACAGAAATCCTCCAATCATGAAATTAAGTTGACAAATATTTCATAAGCAAATGCATCACCTTACTCCTAAACACATGATATGTATCCCATTCTACCAGTAGTAATAAATCAATATAATATACAGAATTTTGATGCCTAAACTGACAACACAACTTGAAGTGCAGGCTTGCTTGTAGTCGTTGTTAAACTAAGAACTAAATAACAGATTTCTAGTAGCATATTAAAATTGACATTGGTTCCTCACCACACCACGGCCCGTGCACCTGAAGGCAACTGCCTGCAGCCAAGTCGCGTCTAGCAGCACCTGTGCACCACCTACGGCATCTCGTCGGAGAGGTCAAAGATTGGACGCAGAGCAGCGATGGAATTGGGCGGGTTGAGGATGGGGGCCAGCGGTGCCAGGTTGAGGCCTTGAGGGGCAGAGCCGGCGATGGGGGTTGAGAAGGGTCGATGGCGACGGGGCAGTTGAGGATGACGGCCAGCGGGCTGACATTGAAGAGCAGCACCGGCCGAGCTTGGCGGACAGGTACGCAGGCTAGGAGAAAACCGCCGCTGCCCCGCGCACTCCAGGCGAGAGCGACGAGCCACCCGTAACCCTATGAGCATGGTCGCCGACTCCTGCACACAATCGCCTAGGCGCCCCTACGCCGCCGAAGACGGCGCGCCGCAGCGCCGCCGCCGCCGCCGCCGGTGCTGCAGAGGCAGCAGTCGAAGGCTGCGGAGGAGAAGGGGAGGTGGCGAGCTGCGCTTGTGAGGCGGGGGCGGCGGCGAGCAGGGCGCGTGCGGCGGAGGGGGCGGTGAGCTGGGCTCGTGCGGCGGATGGGGCGGCGAGCTGGGCGGAACCGGCGTCTCCCCACGATATGGGGAATGGGGAAAAAACCGGATACGATAAGTGCGGCCGCGCGGGAGAAAAGAACCGGAGGGACGGGGGAGTGGGTGGTGGGTTGGTCCGGTGATTTGGGCTCGGGTACTGAATATTAATGAGTACCCAGAGTACAGTATAGAATAATTATATATATATATATATATCCGCATTCCGAGACAGAATGGATGGAATGGTAGAATAATTGGTGCTCCTTCCAAAAATGGAAAAAAGGGAAAGATGGGTTGGGAGAAAAGATATTGGTTCTCCCCAACAGTATATATGTCTCATCACCAAATTATAATTTTGTTTCTGGCAAACATATATACTCTATATAGGGTTGGGAGAAAAGATATCGATCGATATGGTTTTGAGTACATACCTGCTGGTACAGAAGTCTAGAAGTACACAGATGTGAAGCTAGCCTCCTGCCGGCCGGCGATGGAGCTAGATGGAAGCAAGCTATACGGACAGCACCCAGTGTCTCATCGATCGATGGATGTGGTGGGCGCGAGACCGAGCTCGATCAGCTAGCTGATGAATGAAGGGAGGGCCGCGCCGGGGGAGGAAGATAACTCGATCTGATGCCGGTGTTGTGTCGCGCACTCGCGCTGGATGGATGGATGATCAATCAAGCGACGACCCGACCCTCCGGCGGCGATGGAAATGAAGCTAACTTGTCTGCCGGCTGTTGTCGTCCCCGGCCGCTTCGATCGAAGCTGCAGCAGCTGCTTGGGCGGCCGGCTGGGTACGCGGAAACGCGAGGGCGAGGCAGTGGCTGGCTGGCTGGCAGCTGGTATATATATATATAGGTGACTGAGACTGACTGGACTGGGCGCCCCAGCAGCAGGAAGGAACACGGGACGTACGGAGCGGGCTGGGGACGACAACCGGAAGGACAAGTAGTAGCGCGTGACGACCTTGCCTGCGGCGCACGGTTCAAGTTCAACGGGCGGGCGGAATACTGCAAGTGCAAGCAAGCAAAAAGGGCAAGTCGTCGTCCGATCCTTGGCTGTCCTCAGCTGTCAATTCAACCAGATTGAACCGATTGGTTTGCCCCAGGCCCGGCCCGGAAAGCATTGGAGTGGAGGTCGCCGGCCGGCCGGGTGGACGGAGTGTGTCGTGAACACACACGGCACGACAGTTTCCACTTGCACGTAGTACTACGCACACGTACGCTAGAGAGCTGTGCAGCTCTCGGGTCCGGGGAGGCGGTCCGGATCGGAACAAGATGCGCAGCAAACGCGACGCGGCGGACTTGCGGAGGCCAAAATGTGCGGCAGATCGTCGACTAGCAGAGAAGGACGTGCGGTGCGGGTGGGTGCTGCATGATGCTTTTGCCTCACCCTGGATGACGACGTGACTATACTCTTGGCCTCGTCCGGCGATCCGATCCACAAAGTTGTCAACGTCCTCATCATCCCTGTTCCGATCCATCCCCGGCCTCTTCCACAAATGAAGTCCACTCGAACGCTTTTGGCACGGATCCTTCCTGGCTATCTCAACTTTGCCTGACGACTCTACGGGCCGGCGGTGTTTTGGACTGCTTCTGCTTACCTTAAAGTGTCGGGAAAGAGATCGAGTTAAAAAAGAAAAAAGTATCCGATCCTTTCGTTGCCGCGGGTTGGATTTTTTGTTGAGATGCAGCTTGATCTTGTTGATGCCGACGGCCCGGGCATTGGAGTGGATCGGGCGGGGGCTAGCTGGGTGGAGTCGTGAGCAGATAGACACGCCGGCGGCCAGTGCCCATCACTTGCAAGCCCACGTGCGCGAGAGGCGCGCGCGGGGGCGTTTATATTGGTGCATGATGGTGGCCGGAGCAGACGCCAGCAATAATCTGCTTCATCAGTAGTACTGCAACTGCTAGAGACGTTGTAGGCAATACCTGCTGCACCTTAGACTCGATCAGCACATGACATGAGTTCCTTTTGGTGTTATCATGCAGTTAGTTCTGCAGGTCAAGTAAGTAACGCGTCTCGATCGCTTTCAACGACTTGATGATGACCCTCGCTCGCTCGCTCGTCCGTCCCCTCTTCTCTTCCGATCCATCCGCGCGCAAAGTAAGTAAAGTCGTACATGCACACTCACGACGACGATCCTCGCCCATCTATATCTAGTCTAGCAAAGCAAAGCAAAGGCCGGCTACACAAAAAAACGCGCGCGTCCCTCTTGACAATCTTGTGGCATATATATATATTCTCGCTCGCTGTGCAGACTCGGCGAGAGTCCAGGACTCCAGGTCGCTCGCCATGTCGCACGTACGACCGCGCGCGCGCGCAGGCGTTTCCCGCACCGCACGACGACGCGCTACTCGCAGCTGTCCGCCGGATGTGATGTCCTCCCTCTTGGCCTCTTCCGATCTACAAAGTTAATTCTCAAGAGCTCGTCTGACTTTAATTAGTTTCAACGACCAGCCCTACTCGCGTGATCGCGTCGTCCCATATATATATTGCACAAATTCAAGTCCACTTGAGCGAGCGCTTTTATTTGACACGTACGGATCATTCGGTCAGCTTTAATTTATTTGGTACGTCCTGGAAGGAAGGAACGGGGCGAATCGAATGCGCGCGCTAATATAACTAACCTGGTGATGATGATGGCAGCCAGCCAGCCAGAGCTGCACACGTACACATACAACAGGCGGCGGGGAGGTCAACGGACGGGGCCAAGCAAAGCCAAACCGGCGAAGGCGCTCCCAACTCATCCTGGACACGTCCTGGAGTGGAGGGAGTGTACCACAGCAAAGTTGTTAAAACAACACACAGGATACATGAACAACGACAACGTAAGATTGAGAGGTGAGGTTTCCAAAGACGTTCTGGAGGCCGAGCCGCCCGCCAGCAGTTCGTGGTGCCCCAACAATGGTCCGCTTCGACTGGGCGGCCGGCCGGGGTCATCGACGGGCGGCCTGCTCCGTCCAGACGCCCTAGCCCGGAAGCTTGCCGGCCTCCCCCGGACCGGACCACAGGGAGCCTAGGGACGACGACGACTTTCGCGGACCCCCGCGCCGCGGTGACGACGTGCCGCGCGTGCAGCACCAGAGTCCGACAGCTCTTCCCCAGCTGCTGCAACACGGAGCGCACCCGTTCGCCACCTGCCTATCGCCGCGTGTGGGATCGTCGGAGGGCCAGCGGACTGAACGTGGGCGGCAATGCAACCGTTCGCCGCAAAGAACCAGGTGTGGAGGTGATGCTGTGGTGCACGCCTCGGAGGATTGGGAACGCCGCCGCTCGCGCTCTCCAGCCAGATTGTGGAGGGACGACGTCAGCTCCTGGGGCCGGTAAGTGCATGATGACCCATTTCTTCTTCTTCTTCACCCCCGCAGTGACTCGGCCGGGGGCTGGTCTCAGGAGGACGACCCCATGGTCCACGAGTACGGCTGGTCGATCGGTGGCGCCGGCCGGGGATGGACCTGCTGCGCTATTCGCCGGATACCACCGCTACCGGGGGATGGGCCACAATCCCCAGAGTACCGGCCAACCAGCAGCCTCTGGACCGGGCCATCTTCCGCAGCACATCCGACCCAGCCCCAAGATGAGGTGTTCTTTGGGCCGGGAGTCCAGCTCGACGACCTGGCCTAGGGAGCAGCGGCTGACATCTCCGACATGGTCAACCGAATGGAGATCGACTCGCAGCCTCAAGTCCCAGCAACGACCTGAGCACTGGAGGCGGACCCAACCTTCCGCGCCGAGCCTGGTGGCGAGTTCGGGATGGACGAGCCCGCTGGCCACGACGAGCTCGACGAGTATGCAGTGGCGGGCGACACCAGACAGAGCAGCGAGGAACCTGGGGGATGGTGAGTATGGAGATTATGCTGCTTTCTGTGCAGGGATGTTCACGCCTATCCCAGCCTCTATTTTGCCGCGGCCTCCGTGTCCTCCGTCTCCCAGCCGCACAGGCAGACAGAGGGCCGTTGGTGCGCACGTCTAGCGGAGCGACCGTCTAACAATCCCGCTGGCAGCCGGAACGTGCCCAGCACAGGATCATGCGCGACCTCTCCTTCATCAACAAGAAGTCGGCAGCCCCTGTTGCGGCAGTCTCGGCCTACGTCAACCTGTACTAGGAGGACCTCCCGGAGGATGCAGTCAGGGCCCTCAGAGCAGCAACGCGTCTAGGGAACAGGCACCTCACCATGGCACTGGAGGCCATTGCATCTAAGGCTGGGGCAGCAGACATGGAGGTTCCATAGGCTGATGCCAGTGATGTTGCTTGAGTTAACTATCTGATGCCATGGCCTTGTTCGGCCGCCTGACGATGTGGTCGTCCAACAAGAAGAGCAGCTCCGACTCCGATTGGCCTTCCTCATACCCGCCAGTGTTTGCAGGTACATATGGAGTGGTTGTTGCTTCTTGGCTCGCTGCATCATTTTGATGTGTCAACTAATTAACTCAACTGGTGCCAGTCGACAGGACCGAGGTTGCCGTGGCCGCCACTGCCACGGGCGTGCCGGAGCTGACGCTTCGCGAGCTCAACAAGGCCACCAAGTCCTTCTCGGCCTCGATGGTCATCAGTAGGGGTCCGAAAGCCAAGGTGTACCGGGCCAAGCTGCCAATCGGCAACGGCCGCAAGGCGGCCGCCGTAGCCAAGATGCTCGGTCCTCCATCCCCGGGTTCCTCCTGGAGCGCCTCCGAGGACGAGTTGCTCAAGCAGCTGGTGCTGGTGCTGTCGAGGCTCAAGCACGACAACCTCGTCCGCCTCCTCGGCTACACCATCGATCCCACCGCCGGCGCCCGTGCGCTTCTCTTCGAGTTCGCCGACGTGGGCACGCTCCACGACGTCATGCACGGGGACGAGCTAGCGCAAGCTAAGCCGTCGTCGAGCTCCAGCTCCAGCAGCAGCCGTCCAGCGCTGAGCTGGGCGCAACGCACGGGCATCGCGCGGGACGTGGCGAGGGGGCTGGAGTACCTGCACGACGCGGCGGCGTTGTCGCACGTGGGAATCAGCTCCAGCAAGGTGCTGCTGTTCCAAGCAGGTCCAGGCTGCTGCTTCAGGGCCAAGATCGACTACGACTTGTTCAAGCAGATGGAGCTGCCACCGGATGAGAACACGCGGCTGATGACAAGGCAGGAGATCTGCTACATGGCGCCGGAGTAGGTGCCCGTGCCTCATCTCGACGTAGTAGCAGGTGCCGCCGTACGTGCAGCGCTTTATTTATTTTTTTGCAATGCGGTTGCCGGTGCAGGTATATAATTACGGGCCGTAGTAGTCCTAAGTTGGACGTCTATAGCTACGGCGTGCTGCTGCTGGAGCTCCTCACGGGGAGGATCTGCTGCCCCGACAGGTCGTATCTGTTGGATCGGGTAATGGTGATAAGCATCAAAAGGCTTGCATATCAGTCAGTTGCAGCACCTGTTGTTTTAATTTGTTGGTCTTGGTTCTTTTCCTGGCTGTTAGTTAATAACTGATGATCCATGGCGTTAATTACAGGATGACGATGGTGATTATGCGCTCGCAGTTGCATTGCAGGCAGATCCAATCCTGAGAGAAGGCAGAGTTGAGCAGTTCATGGACCCCAAGCTTGGCACGCAGTATCCGCCTGCCCGAGCTCTCAAGGTCTTCTACCCTACTCCCCTCTAACTATTAACATTGTTCCATCAACCCGTGCTCTCGCACGGGCTAGATTCTTATAAGAGATATAAGCATCATTTATTACGTATTTTCTCTGATATTTAAAATTACTTGTATTAAATCAGGCAGTTTTCTCTTTGCTGATTTTGTAACATGATAAGCATTACAGATACTATGTGTGGTCTGATCTATCTATTTTACATCCATATTTTTTATTTTGAATTATTACCCTCATTAATTTGTATGGATTTTTCAGCCCTCAATTGATGCTGAAACTCACATGCTTTAATATATCTTTTATTGGCACTCCTTTTGTAAATTAAAAAATAAAGAATTAGAGTGCACTCTGAAGTACTACAATGTTATGAATAGACATTTTAAACCTATACTACGTTGCTTAGGATCAATCTAGAGCTTGCCAACTCTAGGAGGAGAGGTATAAATGCTATAACCTCAAGAGATTATTAATATTTATTCCTTATAACGACAATTTACACCACTTGTAGCCTGCAGTATCCTCCCCACTTCTCAAGATGTTTGAATTTTTTTTACCGAAGAGTTGTTATGCTGTGAAGGTTATACTATCAATAAACTATGCCAAATATATTTTAGTTAAAGTGTATAAATTTTTCGAAAGCAATAACTTATACAATGTCATGGTTATCAACATTTTAAATATTTTTTAGTATCATTAAGGTAGGAAATATTTTCAAGGTTGTTGAAACATAACATATATGTTTATCTCTCATGCATGCACCATGTGTATTTGATATGCATGATGGCACAATATGACACAATATGTACATTTATAAACAAATTTAACATATTGACATTAACTTAACATATTGTCATTAATAGAAGTGGATAATATGGAAAGATATATAGATTTAAAAGGATATTTGAGTTTTTTAATAATGTTAGAAGTAGTAATTCATCATATGTAAATTTAACGGGTTTTCTTTGTATTATGTATCATATAGCAAGCGGATAATTGGATGCAAATTCATCTTTATTACTTTAGATCATGTTTACTTTAAGATTCATGTGTTCATGGAAGTGGGTAATTATTTAGAAAGCAAAGATCCTATGGTTATTATTGCCAATAATGATTATAGTCAACATAGTTGATGGCAGGATGTTTTTTTTATTTTTGTACAATTTTCTACAATTTACCCTTTTTCCTAGTGGGAAGGATTAACATGGAGGCTGCATTTGGGACCTCTAGCTAGAATTAATAATATTTATATTTTTCTTAGCTCGAAATCTAAGCTCGTGTTATATATACTCTTGTTGCATACCTTTTGTGTGCCATCGTGAATCTATACATCAAGTTTTTTAATCTAGATCACATGTTAAGTTTAGACTATAATTCTTATTGTATATTTCATCCACAATTTTCATCTTTTATTTTTTAAAATATTATAGGTCCTAGGTTACTCTCTCAGTTCCGCATCACTATCAAATAGTTTTTCTTGTAGTAGCCTTGTTTTATAAAATATAGAGTACTTAAAATTAAGTTACCGATATTTGATAAGATATAATTTTCAGCAAAAACTCATAAAGTAATTTAGAATAACAAATTAAGTAATTTATCCGTGGATTTAGAAACATTGCTAACACACTTGAGTTGGCCAGTTTTTGTTGCATGAGTGTGCTCATAGTTCATAAAAATATATATATGTACGCAGGGCACTCAAAGCAAGACAGCAATCAAAAGCTTTGTAATTTTGACAGCAGTGTAATAAGACCAGATACATGCAATACCTTGATGAGTGGAACCCACGTACAATCAGTTCAAAATCAAGCATCATATATCTTAGGTCCAAGCTCTAATCTTCCTATACATACATCAGGTTGACATCAAATATTGCCTGCAAAAATAAAAATAAGCATAAGATGGTAACAAAAAAAACAACATATTACATAGAAAAAAAAATAGCCATTGTCTAGATGGGTTTTCTCGTTCTAACCCATGTTTCATAGGGATGCAACTTTGACCATCTTGGATGTCGTCAGGTCGATACATACATAGGGATGCACCCTTCAGATCAAGCATATTAGTTGAAAACGATCAACTCAGAGAGATGTTCTAGGATGCATGCCACCATGCATAGATGTAAGCAGATGTATCTTAGTAGTTGTAGACCTTTAATTTATTGCCCTCGGCCAATAGATTCCTTCCCATCTCTATCACACACGGTGACACGCAGCAGCTCTTTGCACCTGGCCAATGCAATGCAATGGCCCTCCTCGCTGGTACCAGTCGTCGGCGCTGCTTCTGGCACTTGAGAGGCAGATGCAAGTTAATTACCACCATCCGCAACACAGTTGTTGACGTAGCCGCGCCATCCCTGTATGGCATGCATGCCGCGCGCTGGTGATAGGAGAATTGGAGCACGCCGCCAGGGAGAGGAAGACGAGAAGCATAAAAAAAACAATGCGCTTAGGTCAGATTAGTTAGGCACACGCACAACATGGAAATTCTAGTAAAATTAATTTGGTAATTATTTAGTTTATTTTTATAATGGCAGTGGTGGGTAATTTTTTAGAAAACCAAATTGATCCAATGGTTATTATTGATATTGAAGATTGAACCTTACTTTATCGATGGCCGATGTTTCTCGATTTTTGTGAGAATTTAGAGGATTTATCTTTTTTCCTATCGCTTCTGGTGAGGATTAACGTGGAGCCTCCTT
>JADLZL010005184.1:0-14257 GCA_015844335.1 Chrysopogon serrulatus
TTTTAGTCTGTCCATCCGTAACTTGAGTGATTTGACCAATTTTGTCACTCGAGTAATTTGATAGGACAAATCACACAAATTTGACAGATCCAAAAAACTGAGTAATACAAAGGCTAAGATCACACGAATAATGATAGATGTGAAAATCACACAAAAATCAAAACTACCAGAATTCAAGTGAAACAGCAGGAGAAATCACACAAATTCCACAAAACCATCACAACTATCTATATGGACGAAAATAAATACGAAAAATACACCTAAAATTAGCAAGAGAAATGAGTTACATCAATGATACATGTGAATTACACTTGATATAGAACTGTAACTGGAATAGATATGAACTGTAAACAAACAAATTATCATTAACAAGGCGATTTAGACTACAAATAAAACTAAAAATGTAATCTGAAATTACCAAATTAATCAAAAAAAATCTAGAGTAGGCAAACTAGCTGATTAACAAGGCAAAAAAGACTAATGCAAAAAAAACCAAAATTACAAAAAAAGTATTCTATAGTATGCAAACTAGCAAATTATGAAGGCAAAAAAGACTAAATACAGAAAAAAAATCAAAATAACAAAATATTCTATAGTATGCAAACTAGCAGATTAACAGGGCAAATAGACTAAATGCAGAAAAAAACCAAAATAACAAAATATTCTATAGTATGCAAAAATGCAAATTATGAAGGCAAAATATTAAATGCAAACAAACAAACAGAGAAAATAACTAATTACATTAGCAATACATATGAATACACCTGATAATAAACTATACCGCAATGAAGATGAACCGTGAAACTGCATAAATAATCATAACCTCTAATATTTTTATGCTTTTTTCTTTGCTATTTTGTAATCATGTTATACCAATCAAAATTAATGAAAAACTGATTTAGACTACAAATATAATCTGCAAATGTAATCTGCAAATTAGCAAATTAATCAAAAAAAATTTTATAGTATGCAAACTAGCAGATTAACAGGGCAAAAAGACTAAATGTAGAAAAAACCAAAATAACAAAATATTCTATAGTATGCAAAAATGCAAATTATGAAGGCAAAATATGAAATGCAAACAAACAAACAGAGAAAATAACTAATTACATTAGCAATACATATGAATTACACCTAATAATAAACTATACCTCCAATGGAGATAAACTGTAAATTGCATAAATAATCATAACCACATTGTACTGCTTTTTAATGCTATTTTGTAATCATTTTATACCTGAAACTAAACTATAAGCGCAATGGAGATAAACTGTAAACTGCATCAATAATTATAACCTCCATTATACCAATCAAAAACCATAAACTTTTTGAGGGCACTTAACCAAACATAACAGATTAAAAAAAATAAATAAATAACATAAATTCTCTATGGATTCAAAAACCAAAAATATCATGAGAGGATTGCATCAAGAAACACATCAAAATAAATAAACTCAATTCTAACTTCTTTTTCACTTATTATAGTTGACCTAGCAATTGCACCAATAATACCTAGCAGTTACACCATATTAAGCAATTGTAATTATAGATGAACTCTAGTGTAAATGAAAAACATTAATTCATAGTCCAAGTATTAGTTAGTTACCAAAAAGACAACATAATCAAAATAAAAAATCGTACTCTGAGCAAGGCTCGCTTCCCGAGGTAGGGTGGGCTTAGACTACAAAGATTTGGCTAAAAAAGATAGCATGCATACCATGGACGTAAGCTTGTAGAACGGCAAACATGATCGAAGACAGTACCTTCTAAGAGAGAAAATCCAATAATAATACATGTCTGATTTCAACATTATAGTCCAAAACACGTCCATTTAAAAAGACAAATCAATTTGGAAATGACACAAACTTCATAATCCTTTTTGTTATATAAGGTTAATTGGTATCAAGTGTGTGAGGAAATGATTGCAAGTACATGATTCTTAAACCAGAATTATTGGCCTACACGGATGAGAACAAGAACAAGAATTTATGTGCTTGTAGTATTCGTGGTCGTGACAAAGATAGAGATTTAAGAGTCGCAGTGGCAAGATGGATCAATGGACCTTCCAAAGACTATTTCAAGACCTGAAGCTCTCTTCTACGCTTTCAAGAAAAACACATGAAGCTATGTGTCGTAATTATTGGAGAGCTGCAAGTATATTGAAGAAACAGTGCGCCCCTCTATTTGTTCGAGTGCCCGACTCAAGTTTTGTCGAGAAATTGAGGCCTTAACACAACACACTAACACACTAGCGTGAGAACAACAAATGGGGAACAACAACGGATGGAGGAGGATGAGGCTCGGATGTCAATGTCCCGATAAGATGGTCTTCCTACCGGGGTGTGAAGCCTGCGCGGGGATACAACCATACAAGACAGGAATGGGAGGCGCGTGAGTCGCAGATAGCCCGATGGAGATGGTATGGGAGACGCCGGTGCGGGTATTGCTGCAACGCCGCCGATGTCGCATCTTTGCTTTCCCTCGACTCCATCGCTGCCCTCGCGCTTGCCTACCGATCTGACTAGCCCTTGTCTTCTTCAACCTCGTCGAGTTCTCAACTTCTCGAGCTCGGATGCCGCATGGTAGTAGGGTTCTGCCCCGAGGAGAGGTAGGGGATCTACAAAACGCGAAAATCCAACAAAAATGAGAAAAATGACGAGGGGAGCTACAACGTCTGATCCAAAATTGGAAAGGAAGCTCACTAACGATGCCAAATCGATGACGAAGAACCCCTGCTCGTCCAGCTCTGGCCCTGACACCGCCTAAGTGAAAGCTCTAGTTTGGTTTTGATAATTGATGAAACCTATGTGTACTAATTCTTGTCATGAGTGATTTACAAGATAGATTGGTACACACCAAGTGATGGAGCTAAATGATGGATGGCGATGATCAAGTGCTCCACATTTGGAAAAGAAGAGAAAACAAAATATGCTCAAGGCAAAGGTATATTTAATAGGAGCTATTTTGTTTTACCTGGTCAAGACGCAATAGAGTGCGTGATCGGATTTAAGATAGATAACCGTACTATAAAAGAGGGAAATCTTTAATTGCAATGGTTATCTAGTGCCACTAAGTGTGAATCTCTTTTTGCATATGCATTGCGCTTTTAGTGACGTGGTGAGTTCATTGGCACTCAAAAATGTCCTTTCGGTAAAAGGTCTCAAAAGATAGAATGGACTTCACCATTTGCGTTCCTCTCGTCAAGATGGTCAAAAATCATATATGGAGCGCCTTATTTGGACACCGGATGAAGGAGTTATGGCCTCGGGAAGATGCCCCGAAGTTTATCGAAGTTCGGTCGGGGACCGGAAGTTCCGGTAGGGGCTGTTTTCAAAGTGCGCCCGCGGGGCTCCTTTTGGTTCCGGTTGTTGACCGGAAGTTCGGTATGACCAGGAAGTTCCGCCTACTTGACCGGAAGTTCCGGTAGGGCCGTTTTCAAAGTGCGCCCGTGGCTCCAGTTTGGTTCGGTGTTGACCGGAAGTTCGGTTTGACCGGAAGTTCCGCCTGGCTGACCGGAAGGAAGTTCGGTCAACCCGTAAACGGCTAGTTTCCCAGCGTAACGGCTAGATTCGAGTGGTCGGAACTTCCGGTGGTGACCACCGGAACTTCCGGTGAGCGTTCGAACCTGAGTATTTCATCCCTCCCCTCTTCCAACAGTGGGGAAGACGACTCAAAATCAAAAAGGAGAAAGAACAAGAAGAAGAACAAGCTCTCTCCTCTCTCCCAACTCTCTCACTCCCTAGCATTGGTGCTTCATTCTAAGTGAGAGATCGAGCTCTAGTGTGAGATTTGAGAGCTTCAAGAGCATCCTCTCCCTCTCCTCTCCTTCTCCTAGCTCGTGGCTACTTTGAGAGAGGATTGAGGGAAACCCTAGTGTGTGCTTTTGAGCTTGCATTCTTGGTGGCACTAGGTGATTGTTGTGATTGTGGATTTCTTATTACTCTTGGTGATTGCCGTCACCTAGACGGTTGGTGCTTGGTTGATTGGTGAGGGGATTTGGTGATTGTGTCCGCCCCCAATCAAGGATTTGTAAGGGGTTCTTGTGCCTTCCCCGTGGAGATTACAAAAGGCAACTTTAGTGGATTGCGGCGTGTCATTGAGCTACCTCACTTGTGGGTAGGTTCTTGCGGTGCCCGTGGTGGGCGAGGTTTGTGCAACACCTCTTAGCCGCCGAACCACCAAGTGTTGGTCGACACAACGGGGGGAGTAGCTTGCCCGGCAAGCAAGTGAACCTCGGGAGAAAAATTATTGTGTCATCTTGTCTCCCGGTGATTGATTGGATTTCATTGATATATATATTGTGATTTTCTCTTTTGGTGATTGGCTTATCATCTCTACAACCGGGCGGTATAAAAATCATCTGTCTACCCCCTGTATTTATTCATTCTTACTTGTGTAGTAGTAGTTATAGCTAATTGAGTAGAAGTAGCCATTGTAGTTAATATTTAGCTAAGCTTCTTGCTATCTAGTGGTAAAGTAGTGACATAGCCATTGTGTGACATAGAGATCATAATTTACTAGTATTGGTATTAGGTGGCTTGCCTAACAATTAGAGCTAGAGCAAACCGCATTTCGCTATTTGTCTTACTAACAAATTTGCTCTAGTGCTTTTGTAGTTCTTAAATTAGGCTATTCACCCCCCTCTAGCCATTTAGGACCTTTCAAGTGGTATCGAGCCGTGGTCACCATTTTTATCAAGGCTTAACATCCTTCGGTGTAAAATATGGCTCAAATTATGTTCAACCATGTTGGGGGGAAACCACCATTCTTTGATGGCACTAGTTCTTTTGATTATTGGAAGAGAAAGATGAAAATGTACCTTGGCTCAATCAATGATAGAGTGTGGGATGTGACCGAGCATGACTTTGTTATTCTTGATCCAACTAACCCCACCGACAATGAGAAGGCAAACAAGACATGCAACACTATGGCTCTCAACACTATTTACAACGGTATTGATTCAAAAGTGTTTGAGCAAATAAAAGATCTTGAGAGAGCAAGTGAAGTATGGACAAGATTAGAGGAAACTTATGAGGGCACTTCAACGGTAAAAAGTGCCAAGTTGTATATGCTTAAGGACAAGCTCACCAACTTCAAGATGAAGGATGATGAATCAATTCCAGAGATGTTCTATAGATTGCAAGTCATCATCAATGATCTCAAGGGTTTAGGTGAAAAAGTTAGCAATGAAGACTTCTCTCATCGATTCTTGAGTTGCTTGCCAAAGAGGTTCAAGACATTGAGAACCATCATCTTTAGAGAAGGAATGAAAGAAAAGACACCAAATGAAATCCTTGGTGAAGTAATAACCGAGGATCAATACAATGATGAGGACAAAGAAGAAGATGCAAACGAGGAAGACAAGAAAAAAAGAAGAGTGTTGCTTTCAAGGCCGAAACATCATCATCCAAGAACAAGGGAAAGGCAAAGAAGCAAGATTCAAGTGATGGAGAGTGCTCCAACAATGATAGTGATGATGAGGCACTTGCTCTTTTTGTGCGAAAGTTTGGCAAAATGATGAAGAAAAAGGGCTATGGTTCAAGAAAGAGAAGAGATCACTTCAAGAACAAGAATCATGTGAGGCTTTGCTACAAGTGCAAGAGTGCGGATCATGTTGTAGCGGATTGTCCCTACAATAGTGATAATGAAGAAGATAAGAAAAAGAGCAAGAAAGAGAAGAAAGAGAAGAAAGAAAGCAAGATGACCTTCAGAAAAAGAAGAAGGGTGGCTCTTATGTTGTCACATGGGATAGTGATGCCTCCACCGATGATGATGATTCTAGTGATGATGAGAAGACATCCAAGAAGAAGGCTTATGCATCTATTGCTATCAACAACAAGCCTTCACTATTTGACACTCCATCATGCTTCATGGCTAAGGGCCCTAAGGTAAAAATAAATGAGAGTGATGATGATAGTGAAAATGATAGTGATAGTGATAATGAAATTGAACCATCCGTAGAACAACTTATGGATATGCTAGAGCAAGCCGATTCACTACTTAGTTCTAAATCCAAGAAGTGTAAGGAATTGCTCAAGAAGGTGAAAGCTCTTGAACAATCCCTTAGTGAGCTAAGTGCTTCTCATGAGAATGTAAAGGAAGACCATGAGGACCTTACTAAGGCTCATACAAAGCTTGAAAAAGCTCACTCCTTGCTTCTAGAACAAAGTAAGAAAAAGGTTATTGTAACTTGTGATATTGGCTCAACTTGTGATATACTTGATGAATCCTTTTATCAACCCATTATTGTGCAACCAACTAACCCTTCTTGTAGCTCTTCATCCACCACCACCAACTCTACCTCCACTACTAGTGATGGTTTCACTTGTGATGCCTCACTAATGGTTGAGAATGAGACTCTCAAAAGAGAGGTGGATGAGCTCACTCATGCCTTAGGCAAGGCCTATGGTGGTGAGACCCGCTTGCTAAAGTGCTTGGGTAGCCAAAGATTTTCTCTCAATAAAGAGGGATTGGGCTATACCCCCAAGAAAGGCAAGGCGGCCTTTGCAACTCACAAGCCTAGCTTTGTGAAGAGCAATGGTCGGTTTTGCAATAGATGCAAGCAAGTCGGGCACCTAGAGCATAATTGCAACAAAATGAACATGAACAAGAAAAATGCTAATGCATCTTCCATATGCTTTGATTCTTGTTATTTACTTACCAAGGGTGAGAAGGGTGTATATGCTAAGTTTGTTGGTTCACCAATTGTGGGTCCAAAGAAGAAGACCATTTGGGTGCCAAAGAGCTTAGTCACTAACCTACAAGGACCCAAGCAAGTATGGGTACCTAAGAAATATTGATTTGTCTTGTAGGTAAATTATAAAGCCAGAGGAAGGCATTGGGTTCTTGATAGTGGATGCACTCAACATATGACCGGTGATTCAAGAATGTTCAATTCAATTGATTCAAGTGGCAATGATGTTGATAGTATTACTTTTGGTGATAATGGCAAAGGCAAAGTTAAGGGGCTTGGTAAGATTGCTATATCCAATGACATGAGCATATCAAATGTGTTGCTAGTAGAGAAGTTGAACTTCAATTTGCTATCAGTTGCTCAATTATGTGATCTTGGCTTCAAGTGCATATTTGGTGTGGATGATGTAGAGATCATAAGTGTAGATGGCTCTGACTTGATTTTCAAAGGCTTTAGATATGAGAACCTCTACCTTGTTGATTTCAATGCTAGTGAAACTCAATTATCAACTTGTTTGATCACTAAATCTAGCATGGGTTGGTTATGGCATAGAAGGCTTGGTCATGTTGGAATGAAACAATTGAATAAACTAGTGAAGCATGATCTAGTTAGAGGCTTGAAAGATGTTGAATTTGAGAAGGATAAACTTTGTAGTGCTTGTCAAGCCGGTAAGCAAGTTGGAAATACTCATCCTAAGAAAAGCACAATGAGCACTTGCAAAGCATTTGAGTTATTGCATATGGATTTATTTGGGCCGACTACATATACTAGCATTGGTGGAAATAAATATGGCTTTGTTATAGTGGATGATTTTACAAGATATACATGGGTCTTCTTTCTTGTTGATAAGAGTGATGTTTTTGCAACTTTCAAATCATTTGTCAAGAGAATACACAATGAGTTTGAAACAACCATCAAGAAAGTGAGAAGTGATAATGGAAGTGAATTTAGAAATACTAGAGTTGATGAGCTTTGTGATGATCTTGGAATCAAACATCAATTCTCGGCCAAGTACACTCCACAATCAAATGGCCTTGTTGAGAGGAAAAATAGAACACTTATTGATATGGCAAGGTCTATGCTTAGTGAATATAATGTGAGTCGGTCTTTTTGGGGCGAAGCAATCAACACGGCATGCTATTATATTAACCGACTCTATTGTCATCCTATGTTAGAGAAGACACCATATGAACTATTGAATGGAAGAAAACCCAATATTGCATATTTTAGAGTGTTTGGTTGCAAATGCTATATATTGAAGAAAGGCACTAGATTAGGAAAGTTTGATAAGAAATGTGATGAAGGTTTCTTACTTGGATATTCAACTACAAACAAAGCATATAGAGTTTGGAACTTGGCTAGTGGTACTCTTGAAGAAGTTCATGATGTTGAATTTGATAAAACCAATGGCTCTCAAGATGAAGAAGAAAATCTAGATGATGTGAGAGGATCTCAATTAGTTGATGCAATGAAGAATATGGACATTGGTGATATTCGGCCTAGAGAGAAGTTATTGATGATCAAAATAACAAAGATCAAGTGCAATCCACTCCTATTGTGCAAACTAGTAGCTCTCAAGTGCAAAATCAGCATGTGCCTAGTTTATCTCATGAGAACAAATCAAATGATCAACCTAGTACAAGCCATCAAGTTCAAGTGCTCCAACCATCTAATATTGCAAGAGATCATCCCATAGATCAAATTATTGGAAGCATTCAAAGTGGTGTGCAAACAAGATCAAGATTAGCATCCTTTTGTGAGCATTATTCATTTGTATCATCATTTGAACCAACCAAGATTGAAGAAGCTTTGATGGATGTTGATTGGGTTAATGCTATGCATGAAGAACTAAACAACTTTACTCGCAATCAAGTATGAGAACTTATTGAAAGGCCAAAGAACTATAATGTGATTGGTACAAAATGGGTCTTTAGAAACAAGCAAGATCAAGATGGCATAGTGGTGAGAAATAAAGCAAGACTAGTGGCTCAAGGTTACACTCAAGTAGAGGGTCTTGACTTTGGAGAAACATATGCACCGGTTGCAAGACTAGAAGCAATTAGAATCTTATTAGCTTATGCTTGTGCCCACAACATCAAGTTATATCAAATGGATGTGAAGAGTGCATTTCTTAATGGCTACATCAATGAATTAGTATATGTTGAACAACCACCCGGTTTTGAAGATGATAAGAAGCCCAACCATGTTTACAAGCTCAAGAAGGCATTGTATGGTTTGAAACAAGCACCTAGAGCATGGTATGAGAGGTTAAGGGATTTTCTACTCTCTAAAGGGTTCAAAATGGGAAAGGTTGATACTACTCTCTTCACCAAAAAGATAGGCAAAGATCTATTTGTGTTGCAAATCTATGTTGATGATATTATTTTTGTCTCAACTAATCAAGACTTTTGTGAAGAGTTTGGAAAGATGATGGTGATGAATTTGAGATGTCCATGATTGGTGAACTTAGTTACTTCCTTGGTCTTCAAATCAAACAATTGAAGAATGGCACATTTGTTAGTCAAGGCAAGTATATAAGAGACATGATAAAGAAGTTTGGGTTACAAGATGCAAAGTCTATTAGCACTCCTATGGGAACAAATGGTCATTTGGATAGTGATGCTAGTGGCAACATGGTGGATCAAAAATTATATCGGTCTATGATTGGAAGCTTACTCTATGTGACCGCTTCAAGGCCAGATGTCATGTTTAGTGTATGCATGTGTGCAAGATTTCAAGCCTCACCTAGAGAGAGTCATCTCAAGGCAACTAAGAGAATATTGAGGTACCTGAAGCATACACAAGATGTTGGACTTTGGTATCCTAAGGGGTCAAACTTTCAATTGATTGGTTACTCTGACTCTGACTATGCGGGATGCAAGGTTGATAGGAAGAGCACTAGTGGCACATGTCAACTATTGGGAAGATCACTTGTGTCATGGTCATCAAAGAAGCAAAAACAGTGTTGCACTTTCAACCTTTGAAGCTGAATACATTAGTCTTTGGTAATTGTTGTGCTCAATTGCTATGGATGAAATCAACATTGAGTGACTTTGGCATCAATTTCAAGCAAGTGCCATTGCTATGTGATAATGAGAGTGCTATCAAATTGACAAACAATCCGGTTCAACATTCAAGAACAAAGCACATCGACATTAGGCACCATTTCATAAGGGATCATCAACAAAAAGGGTGATATTTGTATTGAGAGTGTTGGTACCGATGATCAACTTGCCGATATATTCACCAAGCCACTTGATGAGAAGAGGTTTTGCAAGCTAAGAAATGAATTGAACATCCTTGATTTTTCAAACATGAGTTGAATGCATCCCTATTTATATGACATGCCTCTCCTTCGACAAAGCAAAGGTAAAATTGTATGACATACCATTCATGCTTTGCTAAGGACATGTTTAGTGCATATAGACATGACAAGTGGTTCTTTAGGAGCATTCATGAAAATCAAATAAATTTGATGTATGTATGGTACCACTATTGTTTCTATGCAATCCTAGTGTTTAATCTAGAAAATAAGCTATAAGTATTTATCTCAACATAGGCAAGATAACCCTTGCATGAGGTGTGAAGAAGCTTGTCTTTGGTTCAAACCGAGATAAATATCTTAGGCAAGTGATCTAGATTGAACCACAATTGTGAAAATTGATCCTAATTTTTCCCATCAAAAGAACTTGACTAATTTACTCTCCACAACTTGACCATAACTTTTTAGTAAATAATGACAAAGGGGGAGAGAAAGGCACAAAGATAGAGGGGAGAAAAAAGATTTAAAAATAGAAGGGGATCAATTAAAATTTGAGCACACAAGTAGGGGGAGCAAGCTCATGGACTTATTTGTTGCATTTGAATGTGCATTTGTCATATGCTTGCTGCATGACACATGTTTTTAACATTATATCCATGCTTGTGTGGTGTATGCTAGTAATAGAATTTGGATGATGAAATAAAATACTAGCATGCATAGGTGATAGCTAGATACTTTATTTTTCATAAGTGGTACTAGAACCTTGTTTATAATATTGATCTCATGAGGTATCTAGTGTTTGTGGTTTTACATGATCTATCAAGTGTCTATCAAGCGGTATCTAGCTACTCATGGTGCTAAGGATGGTGTAAATGGTGCACTCGATTGGTATCACGCTTCAAAGGTCCATCTCTTACACCTTAGCATCATTTTGGTAGTTACTACTCTCCCACAACTCAAATCCATACATATGTGAATAAATTTACCAAACTCATAAAGCACATATGTAGGGGGGGAGCTAGTACTACCAAAATTGAATTTGTGATGATTGTCCAATTCTTATTCTTGATCAAAATGCTTGGACAAGCAACACAAGTTCAAATCTTAATTGAATATATATCTTTGTGAAAGGTTGTCATCAATTACCAAAAAGGGGGAGATTGAAAGCTCTAGTTTGGTTTTGATAATTGATGAAACCTATGTGTACTAATTCTTGTCATGAGTGATTTACAAGATAGATTGGTACACACCAAGTGATGGAGCTAAATGATGGATGGCGATGATCAAGTGCTCCACATTTGGAAAAGAAGAGAAAACAAAATATGCTCAAGGCAAAGGTATATTTAATAGGAGCTATTTTGTTTTACCGGTCAAGACGCAATAGAGTGCGTGATCGGATTTAGGATAGATAACCGTACTATAAAGAGGGGAAATCTTTAATTGCAATGGTTATCTAGTGCCACTAAGTGTGAATCTCTTTTGCATATGCATTGCGCTTTTAGTGACGTGGGTGAGTTCATTGGCACTCAAAAATGTCCTTTCGGTAAAAGGTCTCAAAAGATAGAATGGACTTCACCATTGCGTTCCTCTCGTCAAGATGGTCAAAAATCATATATGGAGCGCCTTATTTGGACACCGGATGAAGGAGTTATGGCCTCGGGAAGATGCCCCGAAGTTCTCGGAAGTTCCGGTCCGGGGACCGGAAGTTCCGGTAGGGTTGTTTTCAAAGTGCGCCCGTGGCTCCTTTTGGTTCGGTTGTTGACCCGGAAGTTCGGTATGACCAGGAAGTTCCGCCCTACCGACCGGAAGTTCCGGTAGGGCCGTTTTCAAAGTGCGCCCGTGGCTCCGTTTGGTTCGGGTGTTGACCGGAAGTTTCGGTTTGACGGAAGTTCGGCCCGCTGACCGGAAGTTCCGGCCAACCCCAGAACGGCTAGTTTCCCCAGCGTAACGGCTAGATTCGGAGTGGTCCCGAACTTGGGTGGTGACCACGAGGAACTTCCAGGTGAGCGTTCGAACCCGAGTATTTCATCCCCCCCTCTTCCAACAAGTGGGGGAAGACGACTCAAAATCAAAAAAGGAGAAAGAACAAGAAGAAGAACAAGCTCTCTCCTCTCTCCCAACTCTCTCACTCCCTAGCATTGGTGCTTCATTCTAAGTGAGAGATCGAGCTCTAGTGTGAGATTTGAGAGCTTCAAGAGCATCCTCTCCCTCTCCTCTCCTTCTCCTAGCTCGTGGCTACTTTGAGAGAGGATTGAGGGAAACCCTAGTGTGTGCTTTTGAGCTTGCATTCTTGGTGGCACTAGGTGATTGTTGTGATTGTGGATTTCTTATTACTCTTGGTGATTGCCGTCACCTAGACGGTTGGTGCTTGGTTGATTGGTGAGGGGATTTGGTGATTGTGTCCGCCCCAATCAAGGATTTGTAAGGGGTTCTTGTGCCTTCCCCGTGGAGATTACAAAAAGGCAACTTTAGTGGATTGCGCGTGTCATTGAGCTACCTCACTTGTGGGTAGGTTCTTGCGGTGCCCGGTGGTGGGCGAGGTTTGTGCAACACCTCTTAGCCGCCGAACCACCAAGTGTTGGTCGACATTAACGGGGAGTAGCTTGCCGGCAAGCAAGTGAACCTCGGGAGAAAAATTATTGTGTCATCTTGTCTCCCGGTGATTGATTGGATTTCATTGATATATATATTGTGATTTTCTCTTTTGGTGATTGGCTTATCATCTCTACAACCGGCGGTATAAAAATCATCTGTCTACCCTGTATTTATTCATTCTTACTTGTGTAGTAGTAGTTATAGCTAATTGAGTAGAAGTAGCCATTGTAGTTAATATTTAGCTAAGCTTCTTGCTATCTAGTGGTAAAGTAGTGACATAGCCATTGTGTGACATAGAGATCATAATTTACTAGTATTGGTATTAGGTGGCTTGCCTAACAATTAGAGCTAGAGCAAACCGCATTTCGCTATTTGTCTTACTAACAAATTTGCTCTAGTGCTTTTGTAGTTCTTAAATTAGGCTATTCACCCCCCCTCTAGCCATTTAGGACCTTTCACTAAGCAAAGCAGAGAAGCAGATGAGAAAATCAAAAAATGACGAAAATCCAACCAAAATCTAGTCGAAATCGCCAGTATCTAGAACAACAGATCAAAAGCTAGAAGGAAAACTCATCCCCGAAGGCGAATCGACGACGAAGAGCCCCTTCGCCTCGGGCTCCGCCTCCGCCTCCGCCTCCGAAGCGTGGAAGACGAAATGAAATGGGGAAAGGAAATGAACAGTGCCCGTTTCCCAAAAGCGACTTGGCAGGTGGGACCCACGAGTGAGAAAGTTGAAAGCGACGTACCAAAGAGGGAGCGCGAGACGGGCGCCACAGATCGAACACAGATCAAATCCGACGGCCAAAAAAAAACGTGTGACGAAGACAAACGTTTCACACGGGCAAAGGATAGCTTTTGTCTTTTTTTTTTCTTGAGAAAATTGCTATTCTATGACTCGAATCGTGTGGCTTCGCTATTCTATGTCCTAACATCGACTTCGCTAAAATATGACTCGAATCGTTTGCGCTTCATAATACATATGATTTTGTTTCTTTTACTCATTTTGAAGTCCCAAATACATGTATTTATTCCTAAAGTGACCCTTTTACCCCTCATTCTTTTTACTGTGGCTAGCCGCTGTCCGTGGCCTCCATGGCCTTCGCCGGTGGCTGTGGCCATCCATTGGCTCGTCACTGTCTTGCTGCTGGCTGTAGCCATGCCTTGTCAATTTGTACAAGGCCATGCCTTGGCTGTTGGCCATGGTCATGGTTGATTGGCTGGCAGCAGCCATGCCTCCTCTGCCGGTTGTGGCAGGCCATCTATTGGTGCCCTGGCTTGGGCGGCCGGGCCACCAGCGGCCGCCGCTTGGCCTCCTGGAGCCGCTTGGCCTTCTGCTGATTGGCCAGGCAGCTTGGTGGGGAGGGGAGGAGGGGCGGCGAGCGATGATCAGCTGGCGGCGGCGCGTCGAGGAGACGAACAGACGATCGGACGAGAGTGGGCTCGGGCCGGTAGATGAATCGATGGTACATAAGAATACCAGAAGGGCAGTACGGTCATTAATAGAAAATACATGTATTTAGGACTTTAAAAATAATTAAAAGAAACAAAAATCATATGTATTACGAAGCGCAAACGATTCGAGTCATATTTTAGTGAAGTCATTGTTAGAAGTCATAGAATAGCGAAGCCACACGATTCGAGTCATAGAATAGCAATTTTCTCTTTCTTTTGTTCGTCCTTTGTATAATAACCTCGCCGGATACCCC